>JAVQJL010001057.1:0-25458 GCA_036024295.1 Nannoperca obscura
CGGTGCAGGACTAGTAGCCGGACAAAAATCAGGCGGAAGATGAAGAATAATAAGAAGAAGAAGCCCGAGCAATACTAACTGTGTGCCCTGGTGCTACCGCACCTCAGGCACACAAATAAGAAAAAGCACAAGCATAACTAACTGTGTGCCCTGGTGCTACCGCACCTCAGGCACACAAAAAATAAGCACGAGCAATACCAACTGTGTGCCCTGGTGCTACCGCACCTCAGGCACACAAACTAGAAGCTATCCATCTCCTGTAGACTGACAATGTTTGTCTTGAATTGATTCTGATCTTATTTTAAAGAGTTGTGTTTTTTGTATTTTTTCACAAGCCTGATGCAGAGACAGTGTTGGAAGAAGTATTCACATCTTTTACACTCAGAGTAACAATACAACAATGCAAAAATACTCTATTACGAGTGTTTTACAGTATTTTTCTTTACACTGATTTACAGAAAAAGACTAATGTCAAAATGCAAACACTACTACTAAAAAGTACTTAACCCCCCCAAAGTCAATATTTATAAGAGGCTTGCAGTGTAGCCTTGATCCACTTAGACTCAAGGCTGCACTGCAGCTGATGGTGGTTTCAGCTTTGCACAATCTGGACACTACAGTTTTTCTTCATTTTCCTTTCAAAAGGGCGGTCACATTGTGTGGAGAAAGTAACGAAACAGCTCATTACCAGGACATTGTTTCTAATCCACTGTAGCTTTGGCTTTATGTTTGGGGTTGAAAATACATCTTCTCCTTAGTTATAGCCGTCTTGCAGTCTGTATTTTCAGTATTTTTTTATTAATTTCTGAAGATTTGTTTCCATTTTCACATTAAAAAGTAGTTTTTAGCCATGTTAACGGCATTTCTCCAGGGACGGCAATGTCGGTTGAACAGTCCACCACTTTGGTCTAGACTGAAATATCTCAACAACTATTGGATATTAGCATGCTGATGTGAGCATTTTTCAATGCAGTAAAATGTTTTTTAAAAGTTGAGGGGAGCCAATTTTACGTTTTATGTCCGTGCTTTATAATTCTGTAAAAATTGAGACATTAAATCAAACATGACCAAGTTCCAGACACTACCGGCAACAACATTTTGTCAACCCATTCTTCCTTATTACGCTTTACACATGACTACAGTCACATCAATTTACAGTGCATTCAGTAAAATGATCATAAAACTGAGGGACATTTCCTGCAGCAGTTTCATTGTGATCCATATCTGACAATTTCAATAAAATGAGTAACAACAAATCTCACTGGTTATCATGCATCATCCCACTTCTTATGAGACATTTATACAGTAAACAGTGCCAACAAAGGGAATCAGGAAAGAAATTCATGCATTCTGCAGATACCGTATCAATATGAGATTGAGGAACCTGGAAATCATTTGTTTACACATTTGAATAGATAAAAAGCATTTCTAGGAATGGGCTGGCACTGAAGTACTGGAAAAGCTGCAGTGAAGTGCTTGATATGAGTTGGCAATTATTGAAGTGCTAGATATGAACACCATAGTGCAGTGCAGGGCCAGGACTTGATAGGACATTCTTTACAACATGCGTGAGGCTGAAATCTGCAGCTGAGTAGGCAGGACCACAGCACCAAGCTTCAACTAAAATTAAAACTGATGCCCAAAATAAAAACACAAACAACTTAACTGAAACTTTCTTTTTCAATTGGAAGATTTATGAAAATGCTTTAAATTAGGTAAAAACAACAGTTTTATGAATAACTGAATCTCCTGTGTAAAAATGTATTGAAACATTTATAGAAATAAACTTAAGAGAAGAAAGAAACACATGATTGTTAATGAATGATTAAGCCCTGAACACAATGGAGGGCATCATACAATATGTATGTTGCGTGTGACAGATGTATGGACCAGACAGGCTGAACTATGGTTACCCAATTTCATTCTGAGACAGAGAATATCTGCATTGTTTTCTGTACTTTGTATTTCTTACAAACATCCAAATTTTGCACTGAATGTCTCTAACTACATGTTTACCAGGCTGAGCTAAAACCAAAACAAAATGGTCTATGTTAACTATACCAAAACCATAATGAAACCGGAAAAACTGAAGAAATAAAAGGAAAACGATCCTTAAAGAGCTTCCTGGCATCTCAACCCTTAAAAAAGACCACAGGGGAATTTACTGCTCGGTAGAACCCACCCACTGGATGTTAATGAGATTACCGGGTACTCAATAGCAGTGTGTTCAGAGTTTAGGCTGCAGCACTTACCATGGAGAGCACAGTCAGGGTCTGCTGGAGGAGCGGCTCGGGCAGCAGGGAGATGTGGACACACTCTGGGATTGTCACCGTGCCGCCGTCCAGGTCAGCGATGATCACATCCAACTGAAAACACACACACACACACAAAAACACACGTTTCATTTCTGCTTCTGACACAGCAGCGGGATACACATGCTGATTACAGCAACTGAAAGACAAATGCAGAGACAGACTAAGTTGTCTCCGTCAACAGCTGCTCATTACAGGACACTAGCTACCAAACAACAAAACACACACTCACATTGCGCATTGATAAGGGCGTGTGACTACTGCACAAGACAAAGTGTCTCGTTGTGATGCGAGACAATGGCTCCATCAGGGCGGCACAGCAAGGGGGCATGCAGCAGCATACGGTCAGACAACTCTAACAGGAGCATTCATTACGCTCTCATCAGGCTTTAATAATACAGCAGCAAATCATTCTCTTTGATCAAGAGATCTAGACAGTAATTATTGTCATGTATATTGGTATAATTTCTCTTGGCAAGGTTTGTAAAGAGTATTGTATTAGAATCTACAAAGGTAGGCAGGTAGCAGGTAGCAAATAGCCTGATGGCAGCAGGGCCAGTTTATTAAAAGACACATGAACCATTGCTGAAGGGGTCAGTGAGAGTTTACATAAAACCATTGTAATCAAACTCTGATCCATGTCAGTGTAGCTGAGGGTATATGTAAGTATATAACATGGTTTCTCCATAAAGAGCTCCTTTATTAAACTGAGTTCAACTTTTAACGCTCAGGTTGCTGTTCTTGTATCTAATTTCTTCCCCACAGCTGGAAACTGGCAGCATGTGTTCCAGCTGGTCTATCTTCCACACAGTGCATGCTGGGGTTTTTTAATGCCATCGTTGATGGAGTGGGTTGTGTGTAGTTGGCATTTTGTCCTCCAGCCGGCTGTGTGGTGCCAACGTTTTCTGCTGCTTCAGACTGCGCATGGACATCCCTGGTTGTTTTTTTGTTTAACAGCTTTAAAAAAAAAAAAAAGGTATTTTCCCCTTTAGAATGCACTGCCAAAAAAGCAGGCTTACATCTACATGGAGTATGGATACTGCCCTTACTGCCTATAGTGAATCACAGGGGTTGAGGCACTACCACGTTTTCACTCAATTCACACATATAGACTTAAAGGAAGATGTATATTTCAGGAGTTAATGGTTGCTGTAATTGTTCTTCCTGTCCATACTGGTTGTGAAAAAATCCCTTCCTAACTTGATTTATATGGAAGTGATGGGGACACAATCCACAGTCCTTGTCCTTTGCAAAAATACATCCCATATCTCCACGATAAATGAGCTATCGGGACTTGAATAATAAAAACGCTGAGACAACGACCTCATGACCATTAGAGTTCACTTTGTCCTATCCAAATATACCGCAGCATTGGTGCATTAGTCTGTTGTACTGTAGTGATGATGAGAACCCACCAATTCTTGTGTCTCTGAGCGAAAGAATGAATTGACACCGATGATGAAGGGGGTGGGAGTGCTCAGGACCTCCAGTAGTTTCCCCGGTAGGATGGGAACGTATGTGAAGCTGAAAGAGACACAAAGAGGAAGAGATTTAACACATCTGATGTCATAGATATTTAGAGATCAAATTTGTCCTGAAGTAAAAAAGAACTAAAGACACGGCATGGAGAGACTGAGGAGTGGAGTCACACCTGTATTTGAGGGGGAACATGATGGCCAGCAATCCCCGGCAGGCGTCTGTTAGTCTCTGGTAGCTGCTGGAAAGGAACAGGATCTTGTGTTCCGTCAGGGCGGCACAGAACAGATACAACACGTTGATTATACCTGAGGGAGAAGAGAGCACAGGCAAGGCGTCACACGGAGCCCAGGACTGAGACTACATTCATAATCATAGGTTGAAGTGCAAGTTAGTTATCCTGTTCAACTAATAATCTAATAAAATCTCCTGTGACAGAACACTGACATTTCTGATAATTCAATAGAGGGTTGGGAAAGGATCTGAACTATAGGACTGGTCAATCAATATAATATAAACACTTTTTATACTGTTATAGACCCTTCTATCATTTCAAAATCTGATATTCCACATGGGTAAAAATCTCCAGATAAAAAATGAATTAGACTAACTTCAACTACCTGGGTTCATTCGTGCATTTATCATAATCAGTGATAAAACCCTGAGTTACAATCTGATAAAGCACTATCTGGACATGTGACAGGTGTAGAATAAATGCTCATTTATTGCCCGTACCAAGCTGTCTGAAGAGCTGGGCCACGCTGCTGCCACTGACAGGAAGAGAGTCGTCAATGGGCGTCTGGATAACTTGCCGGTCGCCAGCACCTAACGTTATAGTCCTCTATAGATTAAGAAAGAGAAGGAGAGAAAAGAAGGGTTGAAAAGGAAGGAAGGAAAGCAAAGAACGAACGTTGTTTCTCAAAAGAATCAAGGTGTGGCAGCTTGGTTTAATCACAGTTGTGTGTGTCCAGAGACAGAGCGGCGTGAGTCAAGGACAGAGAGATGGGAGAATCCCAGAAGCTTAGCAGGTACATCACAACTAAAACATGAGCCATTCCAGCTGATCAGGACATGAATGGAGCTGTGCAAGACTCCATGCCAACCACCTCACTGCAAAACAACACCTCATCACCATATCAATGAGGCTTTATGGGAGAGAGAGATCCCAGCGACATGGCAGGCGTCATGCACAGGCGATTTTCCAATGCGGTCTTAAAGTGATCACAAAGGGTAAGGAGATGGATCAGGGTGAATCTGTGTGGATGATTCATTTAGATCCTTGAAGTGTGATCTGGGATAAAATGCACACACATTTAACAAAGCCTTACATGATCTGACTTGCTATCTGCAGAAGATGCTGCTTATTAAGGGATGAAATTCTGGATGTCTGATTTCCACTACTGTCTCTAATAACTGTGTCCTCCATTACAGATAACCAAATTTACTTTGTTAATCTGGATATCTACCGTGCTCCAGACAGAAGACAAAGCCAATAAATATTGATTTGTGTGTGGTTAGGATAACAAGCGTATCAGGGAGTGGAAATGGGGACAATTTAAATGGCAAAAATATAAATCAATACAGCACGAGCACAATAATACAGCACAGCTAAGCCTTGAAGCACAAGATGAGTACTAGTGAACACAGTATACCTTAGGGACAGGATTTCTGGTATAATACATGAAACATTGGGGGCTCATTTTCAATTTAAAAGGAGCACAAATCAAATTTCGGGTTATGCTTTAGCCATTTATATTTTGACATAATTATTATGTCAATCCGGGCTACACAATTATGTTTTAAAATCTTTTATGTAGATACTTTTCTCTGATAGTCACAATTGTGTGACCGTGTGCAAAGAGAAAATAAAATGACTTGAAAGCATTTGTATCAACACCTGGACTATTTTTAGCAACAGTAGACATCCAGGGCCTGTTTGACTCTTTCCAGAGGGCTTTCATGGTTCACAAACCAGTTTGATTAGAACTGCAATATGTTTCACAAAAAGAAAGAAAGAAGAGCTTCATCTGACAGTAGCTAAATGTACCCGAGTTAGCGTGGCTGGAGTGTACTAGGCTAGATGGGATGGAAAGGTGCAGCATTATTTCATGCTCTCTACAGAAGCAGCAATAGCGTCAGCAACCATAGATGAGCTGTTAGCAATTCAATACTGCGATCCAACATCTGATCATCAAGTGTGTTCAATTCACGTTTGGCTTTTGGGATTTGATAATGCAGGCAGACATGCCAAGTTTTATGGCCAGAGAATACTCAGTTCTGATAGGCTGGAAGTCTGCATCATTTTTATTAATAACGGCATGGCTCTGATGTAGCATCTACCCCACTGTTCTAAAGAACTTCTCCCAACTAGAAGGTCACAGGCTTTGCTACCAAGCATAGCATCTAAAGCGGACGAGTAGCTGAAGCTGTCAACCTAAAGCCGTACCCGGAACTTTGAGTCCCAGGAACTACTTTTCAAGCAAGACAGCTTGTTGTTGTCTGCATTTCCACTACAGTGTAAAGGCAAATTAGTCCATTATAAGTATGAAAAAGCAATGGTTGTTGTTACACATAATGTCTGTTTTTACAACATTGATGACACCGTATAAAGCAACAGACAGGCATCATTATTTGCACAATGCTGCAACACTAAGCATGGAGGAACTCAATACGGCCTGGACTTTGTAGTCGCCTGTCTGTCATATGCTTTCTTCTGTAACCACATTATGTAACACATATGTCCATGAAACTTAATTTAGATCCCAGAGTCCCTCCAAAGGATCCTCTGAGGAAAATACCTGCATGGAAAAAAATCTGTGGCTATGTGAGAAAGGTTGAGAGGCTTATATCAGATGTGTACTTCACACGAAATTAATGATCAGTTGTTGGTCACATATTGAGTCTGTATCAAAGCATTTTGATTGGTTCTCCTGCAACAGGACGGGTGAGTGGATTGGCTGAGGGGAATGGGTGGAGAAAAAGAAGCTGAGAAGGCTAAGAGCTGATTGGTAGCAAGGGAAGAATGAAGTCAGGCTGGCGTACCAAACTCTCCTCTCTCTCCTCCTGGCCCGGCTACACAAGCACCCAGCAGAGAGACACACACCCCGCAGGATAAGACACAGGTTAGAAACAACAGGAGTAAGGGCCCAGAAGGCCCAAACATGACAACAATATGGCTACATAATACTTTAGCAAGGCAAAACGAATAAGCTGCACAAAAAATAACGTGCTGCAAAATGACGACTGTAAAAATATAGGATGAGTGCAACATTAGACATGGCAGACAAGTGCAAAACAAAGTGAAGCCATCATTTAGCATTTATTTCAAAATAAATAGAGAGAGAGCAACAACAGTACAAATACTGCTACGTTAATTTGTCATATATAAGTAGTAAGAGAGGGGAGAATTACTAGTGCAGTTCATTGAAGGTCTCGCGCGCACGCACGCACGCACACACACACAATGAAAGGTACAGAGGAGGAGCCTCATTGAGCATGTTTTCTTTTGTATTGTGGGAGATGAGATGAGGTTAATGGGAAAGAATCAGAAGCTATTAAATTAGCTATATAAACTCCTACATCCTTACATGGTTTTGAAGTTACAGTGCAACAGTAACACTTGTGTGATGAGGGATTTCCTAAAGCCGAGATATATTTATTAACTGAAAACATCAGACCACCGTTTGGCTTTCCAGCACCATTTGCCCACAACAGGTACACAAACTGATATTGGAAACAGCAGAGTTCCTGCACTGAAATCACCTTCCAACCTCCCACTCAATGACACACTGCCATGATAAGAGGTAAAGGGAAAAATCTGAATGCGAGAACGAACTTGTCTTGTCATGTGATCGGCTGACAGAAAGTGATAACGACTTGTGCAACTTTCAGTTTGAAGAGGGCTTTCGCTCAGTTATGCATCAAGTCAGTCAGAGCGTTTGGCAGTGTGACAGAGTCCAGAAACAGGGATTGGAATTCCCTTTCTGTCACATATATTGATTTCAGAGACAGATTTACATATTCCTGTAACAGATTAATGGATGGTAAGATCAGAACTTGACCTTTCCCCCCCCCTACTAAATAAAAGTCCCACCCCGAAATCCGATACTACCCCGCACACGCTATGTTGTTCAAGGGGACTTGACGTGAAAGGATGCACAAAAGCTCACTGCTTTGTCACTTTTCTGTGTTAAGGATGGTCTTCCTAACCACAAGGACATCCTGCTGCTCCACTTTTGTAATTTGTCACATCAGACCAACAGCCCGAAGTTCAGTACACATTTGGGTTGTATAAACTGCTCAGATAAGTAGTGTTGTAACATCCTGCTGGTCGACCTGTCCTAGTCTTACACTCAGTTTAGTAATTTCACAAGCTGCTCAGCAGTGTTGCAGTTCACTGGAACTGTAAGGGAAGTATGGACAGTTTACTCCATATAAAACGAGGCAGTTCAGGGTTACATGGCAGGAGCATAAACCGCTTTTAGTCACTCAATGGACATGACAGCCTGCATGTAAATGTAACTCAAAGGTTCAGACACCTTCAGGCATTCAACCTTTTTCCACTTTCTAAGTTCTTAGCCCTTGGTTACTGTGAAGCTTTCTGTTCTCAAAAAGTATTTTGTAATTTACAATGGTAACTTTTAATGTTACAAGAAAAAAGGCTTTTAGGATGAGGACTAACCAACGTGTGTGGCAAACGTAACACTGACTCCACAATAAAAGAAGAATACAAAGCAGCTTGGCCTTGGGAGTTGCTGAGTTACTCCTGTAGTCTGGCACGCTAATGTTTGCAGCTTACATTAGAGCAGACAAACACACTCTTATATATTGGGGTTTGGAGAGGGTAAAAAAAAAAGACACTACCTTCCACACTGTTTACATATGGAGTATCGCTCTTATTATAACCCCATGTACACAGCTTGACAGACCTGTCATCCCTAGTTACAGTAGCTAAGCTATGATTGGACAATAGCTGTTCATGGGAAGGGTTAAGTGAACGATCAATTGAGATCAGAATGTGTTCTAACAGAAATGTAAAACTGTTTCCAAACCTGTTATAGATATAAAATACATTTTTATTGTAAAGCTTCATCAGGTTGCGGGATTCAGGTTAAATTTAACTATTTCGTAACAAATGCGTCTTTTTAGGATTCCATCAAGTAAAAATGTTACTTGAGTAACTTAGAAAAATGTAAATTGAATTCAATCAAAGGCTTGGTGACAGATGATTTCAGTGTGACGCTGCTTGAGTCGCTCTGTTTTGTGTGTTTGGGCAGACTTTGTGGCAATGACAGACATTTAGTGAGGCTGATAGAACAGAACGTGTGATTAAACAGTTAAAGGACGTTTCTCTTTTCTAAGTGACCTGTCCTCCTCTTGAAGAACGGAACGGAACTGCTTGTGCTTGGCTGGATACACACACTGACAACGTTTTAGTCAGAATCCATGAGTACAATGATAAAGGTCTAAGATTTATGTTTGGCATGTGGCATTTTTCAGATGTGTGTTAGTGTGTGAGGAGAGCTACGCATTAACCTCTGTTGTTAATACTGATTAGATCTGATTCTCTCATTCAGAGGCTGTGCTGCCCAGTGGGAAGCCATCTGCCGTACCATATGGTCACCTAGCAACTGATCTACGACCTGCACAGCAACTGGTTTCAATGTGTGTGTGTTTTAGAGAGTGAGGAAACAAGTTGAAAATAATCAGTTCTAAAATTCTTATTAATAGCTGCAATAAATCAAGGGAATGACAAATGTGAGAGATAAAAAAGAGAAATGGAATGATTGAAATGATTAACATGATCCTGTGAAAACTGATCACAAAATGCACAAAAAAAGCAGATCAAAAATAGACAAAGCGCCGCCAATCATGTATGATTTGAAATGATTGCGAGAAAAAACACATTCCTTAAAGAAAGGAAAACAACTCTGGTCTGTTTGATTAACAGAATCAATAACATTGAGCGGGTCGCTGATTGGTGTAGGTTGCAGAACGGGAAAAGTTACCTGGAGACAGGCCAGCAGCCAGTCACAGGCCAGGGCCTGAGGAACCTTGTCTAAACTACAAACTGGGGACTCTTTTATCTGTAACACAGAGGAACCAGTGTACAGTAGAGTGCACACAAACGACACACATGGGTTACTGCATTTGGAAACCACTGATGTGCATTTAGAGGAAATAGACACTTCCTACTGTATGTACACCATGGACATGAATACGTGTAATAGGGATGTTTAGTTTACTGAGAAAAAACAGAAAAAAGCTGCTATTCTCTGGAGGTGAGGTTAAAAAACATGGTTGTTACAAAAATGCAAAATAAATTGTAAAGGGGAGCGAGGAATGGTAAAAAAAAAAAAAAAAATGACAAACTCAAATTGATGTTAATTGTGTATACTTTGCTGTAACGTCAGCATGACATTGCTACTATTGCTAGTTACTTCATATATCCAGCAAGTATACAAAGATGTCAACACACAAACAGAAGCTTGGTTGCAAGTATTGAGTTGGTCTCTCAGATATGATATGTTATGTTTGTATGTCTATCTGGTTATTAATGGAAGGATTGTTATGTTCCTCCACGGCAACACTGTTTGAAAAATGTGATGATTTGGTCTATATCTGTTAAGTGGCGCCAATTAGCCACAAATAATGCTATGTGTTTCGCAAATCTTTGAAATGTATGTCTTCCAGTAAGCCCATAACAATGAAAATGAGCTGAAATGATGCTAAAACATCTACACTTCAGTGTGTTTACAGGATGACGGACAGAGCTGTATACGACAGAGATCTTCTGTAAAACCAGCTCCATAAAGAGGATTAGTGTCATTTTAAACCCCATGAGTCTCTGTAGATAGTAAACCATAAATTACTCTTTATTATGCATGCACAAAGAAATCTGCAGGCACGTTGCAAGCACTTGCACTGTATGTGCATAATCCTAGTCTCTTACACAAATGAAGGGATACAGGGCCAACAGCAGCTGATATGCTTCTATTGTGCCAAGCTAACATGTATGCAAGTTTAGTGATGCCTGCAGTCAATGCTAGCTGTCCATGATGAACAGGGTGCTAAACTAGCAGGCTGCGCCAAGCTCTACTTCTCTACCCAGCAAAGAAACGAGGCTGAAAAATGGTGTCAGTCTATCTTCATCCTTGGTCAGCTGTTCACAACAGCTTTGGTCTATATGATATCAAATCATGATCTTTGACTTTTGCTTTTGTAGAGCAGTGTAGTTTGTACAGGTGTGTGAGAAAGATAGTCTGTCAGCAGTTACCTGGGAGCCTCCAGCGATGGGGATGACACAAGTCAGGAGATTTCCAATCACTGTTTCCAAGGGGACAGACAGGCCGTCTACATGGACGGTGTAGATCAGACCTAGACAGTTCTGTTCAATCAAGAGGAAAGGACACAGTGGTCAAGGGTCAAAATGCAGAGCCAGACATAGCCCATTTACTGCAATAACACAATATTAAGAGCAAAGGAAATTATTATACTGCCTAATATTTCTATTTAATACCTATTTATCTAACATTAAAAGAAGAGCAGTCATATGCTAAGTCATTAAATTCATATGAATAGAAACATGTTTACCGTGCACCTGGTAAAAAAACAATGATATGTATCTTTAGTATTTTGATTTAGCTCGGTTTGTGTTTGTGTGTCCCATATAATGGTCATTTTCCACTAAAGATTTAGAAACGGTGGAGTATTGGAGTGCACCATACCCTGAACACCTCGGTGTAGTCCAGTCGGGACACCAGCACCAGGCTCTTGGGGGCAAAGACCTGAGCAGATTGGACCACGGCCAGCTCCTCATCCACCTCATCCACCTCGCTGGCCTCAGCCTTCTGCAGCTGTAAACAGAGAAGAGCAGTTACAGCTGCAGCTGTCACATCAGGCTGTACAAACTATAAACCTGGTTTACACACAGGATTTACAACTGAAAACACAAAATATGGGGAAATATGCGCAAGAACCGAGTTCAGTCACAAGTGAAGGTGCTTCCTGGCCCTGTGTTCCAACGAAGTCAAATGGCAGTGTTGGTGTTTATAGGTGGAGAGCTTTAAAGAATGACCACAATGCCAAAATACACTGGTCTTGCAGCCTAGATGGGAGACCAGTGAGGGACCGAGGCACCAACTCAAAACAATGAATAGCAGGTGCGTGTCCCACCTGCGGGTTGTCCAGGCCCTCCCAGAAGGTGAAGCAGGCACAGTAGTGACGCTCCGAGTTGATGTCAGTCAAAACCGCCACAAAGAAGGAGGCTGGCTGCCGCTCAGGAACCAGCTGCCAACCGCTGGGCTGACAAAACTAAAGAGGAGAAGGAAGAGGAGGAGACGAGAGGTGAAAAGGTGATGGCACAGTTGGGGCCAGAGGAGAAGAAGGGGAAAAAGGAGAGAGAAAGATTAGTGTACATAACAACAAAGGTGACATATCAGACAGCAGTAAGTCACATAGCACCTCGGGGTGATTCATCCGGGGCTGGGCTATCATTAAAGCAACAAAACAGGTTCTGAAAACCTTCCGTCTGCTTTAATATGACCACGCCATCGAGCTTTGACTGAACATGAACTGATGTGGATTTCTAATCACGTAGACCGTTTAAAAAAGTTACGGCCTGTCATTTTCAAATATTTACCTTTAAAACATGAAATGTTAAGAGCAATGGACAAAGTCAATATTAGCGGTGTTTTGTTAAGATATGACATTTATTAAGTAATGGTCTTTATTTACTGAGTTGCCTCACTGACTTGATGATTTGATCTGATGTTGGCCTATAACTGGCATGTGTAAACATGTTACACATTATTTTATCTTAAGTCTGTCCACACCAAAAACATTTATGAAGCAATTTTTAGTCGCCCATTTCATGGCTGATTCACAGAGCGCCCAGGCTTTTTACCAGCCGACCTTTCCAGCAGGTCTAATTCAGACTGGTGCTTTTTTTTCCAAAATGTTAACCTCTCTGCGTCTAACTGATTAAGATGTCAGTCCTCTTTTCCTGTGCCGTTCCCCTTTGTCCAACTTTGTTAAATGTGTTATAATATATATCGGGTCCATGCAAAGCTTCAAAACAACTTTGAAACGTTAAAACATTTTTGGGAACATAACCACAAAACCCTTCCAGATTCACAATAAAGGCTTATCGCTGCCCTGACATTAAGTCAAATGTGAAGCACATTCAGAAAGTGGCAAAAAATCAGCTAGTTAACATCCTTCTGTGAATGAACTGAAAGCAACAGACAACTGTATTTAGTGTGGACTGGTGACGTTTGGCCATTACTCAGTCTGCTTGATAAAGTCGGATCTGTGCATCGATCCATAATCAACATGTGACCTCCATTTTTGGGCACTAAAAACCATTCAAACAAAACAAACCTACTCCTATTTCTAGATCCCCTGAAGATCCATCCTCCATTCAACATTAATATTTTTTATTTATATATTCTTTAATATTTACTTGAGTCTAAAGCCCGCTAGAGACAATATCCATTATGCCCCACAATGCTGCTGGACAGAACAAGCATACAGTTATTTTGCTACTCTTAAAAGCTTTTAAAAATATGCCTCAATGGTAGCATTGGAGGAAAGGTCAGTGGGTCATTAAAGTTCATCAGTATTCATCCTCAGAGGACCATGCATTACAATACCATCTGGCCAGTATTTGGTAAGTCACTTGCTGTGGACCAAAGTGTTGGAACCAACAAACTGACATTGCAATCCTTAGATGCCCTTGTGAATGACAACTCAGTCTCTTATCAGACCATCATGGTTAAACTGGTCCACGATGGCTTACAAGTTCAAATGTTTACTCATTTGTTGGTGTAAGAAAAATAGGTTTTCTTATATCTCTACATTTGCCTTTCATATAGAGCATTTTTTTCATATAGAGCAGGTCTAGACCAACGCGTTATATTTACAGAGACCCCACAATTCCCACCAGGAGGAGCACTAGGCGACAGTGACAAGGAAAAACTCCCTTTAACAGGTAGAAACCTTGGGCAGAGCCAGGCTCTGGGTGGGCGCTTATCTGCCTCAACCAGTTGGGTTGAGAGAGAGAGAGAGAAAGAGAAAGAGGGAGGGAGAGAAAGAGGGATAACAGGGATTTAGGTCTGCACTCCCCCATTTCTGCTAAAACCTTCCATCTGATCCATAACTGATATTCTAACATTTAGAAATCACCACATATCTCTCATGTCACAAATGCATCAATCCCTATTCCCTACTATAAATGCTGTAATCCTGTCAGTTAGTGTCTTGCTCTAACTACTGAGCTGCCCGGGGAATTGAACCCCTAACCCTGACAGGGTTAAGTGCCTTGTTCTGGAACATGTCTGTAAGTGTTGACTTACCAGCTCTATGCCTTGTGGGAACGGGCTGTCCTCCCAGTCTTTCTCAGGAAACCGCTGGAGAATGCGACCTAGACCTTCACCCTCCACTGCAGAGAGACATGGAGAGGGACAAATGCAGAGGTCAGTCTATGTTATTTAGATTGTTTGTTATCCATTTGTTTCTTTAAATAAACTGAAAGGAGTTTATTTAAACATATCAGAACACTGACGTTTTTTATTCTTTTTGTGTTTTATCATTTGTATGTTGGCATATAAATAAACTATGGAGTCAAATAATTCTGTCTAAAGAAGATGTATGTTTTGCCACACCATGCCACCATGATTTGGGAGACTAGTATAGAATGTGACCTGATGCCACGTGCAGTGAGACAGCAAATCAGTATGAAGTATGAGTCAAACGGTTTCAACTGTTCTGATGGGGCAAACCTCTGTGTCTTTGGGGCGTGTCTTTGGAAATACAGAGCTGGCATAGTGCTGTGACATCTGCAGTTGTGATCACCTTGAGCACAATTTACTCAGTAAAAGACAACAAATTCAATCCAATTCATCAACTGGATCTTTGTAACTTTATGTATAAACATTCAGATTTAAGTTATTCAAGAAAATTCTCAAAAATAGAGCTGAGGCATTTAGTAGATTAATCAATTACTAGATCGACAGAAAATGTATATTTATCTATTTTGATAGTCAATTAACTGTTTAAATAATTTATAGGCGAAGTTTTAAAAAAAGAAATCAGTGGTTCCAGTTTCTCAAATGTGAATATGAAAGGGTTTTGGATTGTTGGTCAGACAAAATAAGCAACGTGAAAATGTCAATTTTCATTTCTGATGAATTGATTCATCTGTCAAATTTGTGAAATTTGCTTGTGCTCTGTTTTATTGGAACTTAGACATCAGTATTGATATGAATGTCAGAACATGGTTAGGCTTTATAATGGCTGGATGAAGGGTAAAACAACTATCCCTCCAACTGTTATTAAACCTATGAAAAAGTTCCTCCAGTCCAAAAACACCTCCCGACAGCTTTGGATCTGAATGGACATTTGCAGGGTGGGAAATCTACTTTTTTAAATGCCAACATCTACCAGCGACTGACAGATAAATGTTCATTTATTGCATAGTGCTTGCAGTACTGAAGTGGACATTAAAGCAACAGTACACAATGCTGGAAGCAACAAATAATAAGTACGAGAAACTATTAGTAACAGAAGTTTTCGTGTTATCAGGTTGGTCTTGTGTTTATATCTGCCTGTTAAACAGTGGTGAGATGTGTTAAATGTTTATTTGCTACTGGTTAATGAGGCCATTTCCACTGTTGGCCCAGGGCCTGGCACATCACAGTGGCACAATGACATGACAAAGGCCAACTTATGTAACCACCACAAGCCTGTCTTTCAGCTTAGTTCCATCTGAAGCCCTGCAGCCTGCTTAATGGCAGCATTCATCTGCACAGAGAATACACTTATCCCCCCAACACAAAGGATGTAAATCTAGCAGAACACTGAAAATAAATTGCAAAGATTGTCCCATGATAAATAAGGGAGAGATTTTCACCAGCATTTACACCAAACCTAGACAGTTTGGACTAGGCTAAATGCTGCCTCAGAGAAAACAAGTGAGTCTTTGGGCCTTTACCAAGGGAACAAAAACAGAAGCACAGACACACAAAGACAATACACAAACAGAAAGTAGGCCAGCTCCCAAAACACACATGCTAAAGTCATTCACTCGCCCTTGCGAACTGGGGATATGTGGGTACACGTGGGAGTGGTGCTCTGGGATCAAGTCATCAAAGACGAGAGGCTAATTTCCTTTTTGTTTCGAGGTGACTGGCCCTCATTCCTGAGCCCTGTCCTGCTCGCTGTGTGTTCCAGCATTAACAAAAACCACTGGAACCTCAAGAGGGAAGCCAGGAGGTGCACTGTTTCAGTTTTGTAGCCTAGATTTTATTCTGTAATTTTCCCAGAAGCAATATGAGATTAGCAGAGTTGAAACATCAGTGGTCAAGGTATGTCATTCTGCATTAAAAGACATCAATTAATTGGGAATCAAAATGTTGAATGCCACATAAAACAATATCCTTGTACTGGTTCCAACTCAGGCAATAAAAGACATGAAATATCTATCTATCTGTCGAAGACTATGCACATACCACAACTGAGGGTATTTGTGGTTGCAGCGTACAATCAAAGGTTTTCATTCATCAGTGGTGTCACATGAGAGCACAAGTCTAGTTTTACTAAAGTAAGGTCTACGTAAAAAAATATAAAACTATATATAGACCACTTTACGCAACAGAGCCGCAAAGTACTTGATAGACTGCCACATAAAAATTAGCCAACCCCATTAGTACACTGTGATGAATCTGATGAACTGATGCATGCTGGGACTTGATGTCACCTTCCAACTACCTCCTAAGTCAGAGATGCACATTTTTAAAAGCAGCTTGTCACCTAGTATGGCCTTGTGTTATTTTCTGTAACAATATGTTGTCAGTGGATGGCGAGCTGTAGGTGTGTCAGGAACACACACACAATGAGATAACACACACGTGCACACACGTGCACATCAAGGCTGGTGCGGGCACACTATCAGCCAATAGTCAGGCAGGGTGGGGATAATTCAGCCAGTTAAAGCAGGACATCCTGCTGCAACTGAGGGAGGAGTGTATGAATGAGCCAGAAAATGAGTCTGCTGGGAGTGACACGCAGGCCTCACGACCGCAGACATCAGACACACTGTACTTCTTTCCCCTTAAAAATCCCTCAACACAAACTACACCCAGTTCACTCCTTGCACTGGAGACTGCTTTATGTGGAGGTATGCTAGATACAACAAGTGTCTCCTCGTCACAACAAGAGGCTAACTTTCACACTAATCCAATGATGTCAAGAATATGTGCATGTGTGCAAAATGAGTCTATGGAATGTAAACAAGATTTAAAGGCTTCCAATTGACTTTACAAAACCAGCAATTACTCAGAGAAATGAAAAAGCACAGAGTGACACAGTGACTGTGCCATGGTTAAATCTTACAACCCCTGCACATTTCAATTTCAGTTTTCAAAAGGTTTTAGTTACACCAAAGTAAATTACAGAAAAAGACAAAAATGTTTCCATTTGTACTTAATCCTGACTATTGTCTGTTTTACTCTGATCTGCCAGAGACCAGCTCCTTTCTGCTGCGTTCTTTGTGCTTTTAAGGTTCTCCGAGTTAGTTATTAGGGCTACAAGCATTTTTTTCGTTTGGAAAAAAAGGTAATCCCTATAAACAGATATCTGGGTATGAATGCAGAATCTGAAGGCAAGGGACAAGGGACTTTGCAAGGAGCCTAGATATTTGATCCAAACCAGTTGATGGAAACGCACTTAATCTGCAACATTTCAAAAGTTTGTGTAAAATTCGCTTGACAATTGTGGAAAAACAACTATTTGGGGGCTAATCCAGGCAACAAAAAGTGAAAGCAACCTCGGCAGTTGTAACACTTTCTGCCAAGAGCTGCAGCAGGCAATAGAGCATAAGGCACAGAAGCAATAAGCTACAAGTCTGTTGGTCCTGCCAGGAAGCTGCAGTAATACCTCCTTATCACCTGCTTGCAACAGGAGTGGAACAACTTCTGGCAAGCTAATGCTAGATCTGGTGTGATGCAAACAGTGATGGACACCCACCTGAAAAGATTGACTATGCAGCCATAATGCAAATGTTTGCTTTAAACACTAACCCTTTGAACAGGTAAGTATTTTTGCTTTTGGTGTTTGTACAGGAGCTACAGAAGCTCATTTGGAAATAATTGGGTTCACTGACTGGCTTACATCATGTCATATCATTTGAAGTGAAGATAATTGCCTTCGGTGACCGATATAGGCTGTTATCACACAAGTCAGGGTTTGAAAATTAATATTTCAGACTTAAGAGGTTATTCAGAGAACAAGCTATATGACATCAATACAATTCAAAGATCACAAATCTGATTCCAAACCTGTCTTGGTTTTCCCAGCTACATGTAAATCAGGGTCGGCCCTCCTCCAGTCCAGAAGGAGGTGGTAATGCACCTGAATCTGTCTGGTAACTACCAGAAAACACCAGTGGAAGAATAACTTCTGCACTTCAGCAATTTAGCTTTAACAATAAAAGTTAATCTAGTGTTACCCAACAACTATCCAAAAGATAACATAAACACATGAATGAATATGACCAACGAGCTGATGATCACTTTCTGACATCGTTACAGTTGGGAAGAGTAAAGTTAGGATATAGAGTATATGGAGTGAAAATAGTCTCAATCATTGTTGCAAATGTGTATTACATGATCTGCAACTGAAAAAAAAGATACAATAATACACATTTGCAAATATTATTGAGACTATTTTCACTCCATAAACTTATTCATTTTTGTTGAGATGGATGAATTTACACCTTTTCAACATCTGGATAGAATACGTCTCAAAACAATATCCGGAGGTGGTTAGAACAACCAGATTTCATTCCATCTTGAATGGTTCTTGGATGCATTTACAGTGTAAATGGGGTCTAGCTCTACATGGAAGTGCGTCACTCCCGCTAGATTCACACTGTAATAGGTAAGGCTTATAATCTGCTTTTCTCATACAACTTTATCCATTTCTGGTTTACAATAGCTGCAGTTACATGGATAATATTTCTTCAACATGATTGAAATCCTTGTGATTAGAGATTCCAATTTAACCGGTTACATAGACGCCAACTAAAGTGAAGCATTTAATCAGAACACAACTTTTTTTTACAAGGCGATTACACCCGCTGTGAAGCAGCTAATCTGCAACTCGTTCTTTCAAGCCTTTCAACCATCAAGGCCTTAAACAATCCTTAAATCTTTTAAGGTCAACCAACAAAATAGTTGTATCATAGTTGTTTGGCACTAATATTTTCCTATTGAACAGATTATCAAAAAGACTTTCAAACTGATAGGAAATTCCTTCCGATCGGACCGGATCGGGGCAGTCTCTTCCGGTTGAGGTGTACAGGTGTAAGCTTACAAGCGAGACCTGCTACAAGAACTCAACCATTCAGGACTGTTGTCTTAATGGGATTCATTAACTGCAAAAACATTGAATAACTGCAATACTAATGCCAAGTTTAGAAAGGAAAAGTAATCAAAGTGCTGTAGGACTTAAAGTAGGCCTATCTGTAGCAAGGTTTCCATTTAAATTTTAACCAAAGTTTGTGAAAGCCAGCACTCAGGCCTCCCTGTAAACCTACATTTCATAAGTACCCTATATTTTGACATTTTCTGGTGTTTGTTTATGCAAAGTAAAAGTTGACTTACAACAGTTCAGAAAGTTCTTCAATTAGTACGTGCTATCAGGCAGTGCAAAACTAGAGCAGAAATCAGATGGTCTATGAAATCTATTCATGATAAAAAACCTGTAGGGTTCCAGGAATATGAAATTAAATTTGAACTTGGTACAGTGTGTGAATATGTGAAACACACCCATGTCAGTATGGGTTCAAAGACAAAGGTGACACTGGGTACAACCACAACTAATGCATGACTAATGATAATAAAATATAAAAAGCTGTGATGAAAATGTTTACTTAACAAATAATATTTGTAGACAATTCTGCATCATTACACTGAAATAGATAAGCTGCATTTCACTGAGGCGCTGTGCAATATGCCCTCCTGCACCTGCACAATTTCTCAAGACTATGCTCAGAAATAGTCACAATAGGTCACAAGTCAGCTGTCTGAAGAGGACGATGATGGGAAATCATTCAGATATCTGTATCAGAAAATGATACCATATCACATAATGATAATGTGATCATTACGTTAGTAATTACATTCTGTTTCGTATCAAATCACTCTTCACTTGGGTGTTCAAATCTAAAAAACATCTACACCAAACAATTGTGCCTGTCCAGATATGTGCTGCGGGGGGTATTTGATCATGATGTGGCTCTGCACTTCTTCAGTGCCCTCAACCTACCGAATAATTGCATGGCACGTTTTTATTTTTCTGCAATAAATTACTCAAAAGATGTGTTTTAAAACAAGGGACATTATTATTTCATAAAATTTTTGTTGAAAGAACTCATTTTGACTATTGCATGTCACTAACTCTCATTGTATTTATTTATTTTTGTAAACTGGACCGAATCTTAATCAAACAACCAATCAGGATTAACCAGCACTTAACAAGCCAATCATAGCGACTCTGTAGAGAGAGTTGGTGAAATTGACGTAAGGCGGTCAGCTAGAGAGCACTGAGTATGACCCAGCTGGAGTTGTTGGAACTACAGGAACACAGCTGTACAGTGCAGTGTTCTTCCCTCACACAGTATCAGTTTCTCACCTCTGAGTCAGACATAACTAGCTGAGTAGAACAAAAGTTAGTTTGCTAGTTAGTTGACAACCTTGACGTTCCAATTTAAAAGCAAAATGCGCATGCATGTTTGGTGCATTATGTTGGTGGGAGGGGTGGAGCAATACGAGGCAGCAGAGAGAGAGGCACAAGGTTTTGTATTGTGTATGTTCAAATTGCCTACTTCCGCTTTAAATTTGACAATGAACCAAGCTTCAAAGTCGCCACATGTGGAACACAGAGACAGTAACCGAATCAAGACTAAATTCTCATTTGACACGGGTTTCCTCCATGTCACACCCTGCTTTCCAGTCAGATCCGGTTGAATGACTGTAGACTGTGCAAAGGAGCACACAGCAGTGATGCACAGATGTATCCTTTCCAATCACACTGTATGATGATTTTTGTTTCTATTATCAATGTTTTATTATCAAGTTGGAATGTCTTGAATTTACTTCTCTCACCAAAGTACGGCATGAAAACATTTCACTTGCTGCTGTTGAACATAGCTCAGATTTTGATATTTGATGGCAAAAGTGCAGAAAGAATTTCTTACCATCAAAACTAATCACAATTAAAGCTAATCACAGGTAATTTCCTTTTTACCACAGTCATACAGCCCAGGCTAATTGCACAAACAGCTTTGGCAAACGTCCACACTGGGTGTGTGTAAGCAGCAGTTGAGTTAAAAAAGGCGCGCTGCTGTTTAGGTAGTAGTGAGCAGTCTGCGTTCTGTATGACAGAGCTGCTGCTGGTGTAACACAACGGTTTCCAAAAGCTCACTATCTGTCTGCGGTGAGAGGGGGATGTGAAATGAGTGGAGTGGCCTTGCTTGGTTGTGACATCCAGCTATCAGCTGGACATGTTGTGTACCAAAAGGTTAGTGACTGGAGGGCAATCAATTTCATTTTGTGGCTTGATCACTTCTCTACAACTAGGCTGTTGGATATTATACACCACAGTCCATGTTTTTGTACAATGTCTTTTTGGTGTTTGCATTCTCTTTCCTATTTAGATGATTTCCTCCTTCAGCATACATCCTCAAATCTCAAACTCAGGATATGACCATGAACTTTACACAAAGGTTTCCATCAGTGCATCTTGCATTTATTTTCTCCTGGATGGACAGATTGTGACAGTTCAGGCAGCCTCTCACTTCAGACTTGAGCCGTGCCAAAGATTGATTGATGACTTAACACCTCTGACAGACTTGACAAGAACAAAATACTCAAATACCACACTGGCAATTGCTAAGGCTACTGCACTGTATTGCCTGTGCTGTGTTTATGATATTTTGTCCACCTCATGAATTGGAGAGAGTATAACAGCAGAAGTGTGTTCACAGTGAAAGCAGCACAATCAGCAAGTCACAACTGGTGCATTCAGTTGCTAGTGCCGAGCAACTAAAGAGACTCTGTCAATGTGCAGACTGCAGACAGGCTTTTCAGACACTGCTAGACTCTCTCGAAGCAGCTAGTGAGAGCCAAATCAGGCTTCCATGCTTCCTGGTTTGCCAACCAAAGTCAGTCACAATGGTATCAGCTATTAGCCTCGCTAATTCAAAGTGATCTAGAAATGGATCACAGGCATTCAAAGCAGTTTGAAAGGGGAAAGCTTTCAAAGTTCATTCGTTGGGGTCAAGGAAAAGGCAGTTTTCTGTTCACTTTTTAATTTATGCTAAATACATTAAATATAGCCTGAGATTTTGACTAAATGGACATTTTGTTACCACCCCATAATAAATTACACATCTTTACGCCATCTTTGCCGCTCTTATGTCATTTTCTTTTCAGAATTAGGTTGCGTTAGCTAACATACAGTTAACTAAACTCATTAACGGTTCTTACAGTCCCCCTCCAATTCAGAATTTTGTAATGTTTCTAGTGCTTTCCTAGAAGGAACATGCACTTAACAGATTTCTAATTCCAGCTCTTACCAAGTCCTGGTTCTAACTGCTGACGTTTCCCCTGAGTAAAAACAAAACCAAAATATGTTAAAAGCAGACTATAAATAGAAATAATTAAGAATTGCAGGGGGGGGGGGGGTTCCCCCAAAAAAAGAACCATCGATTTTGCTAAGACCAACAGCACAAATATATTTAGAGCCTCATGCCAGTCATACTGGAACAGAGCAACCGCGAGGCTACACATGCTAAAATGATGACCCCTCACACAGATGACTACTAGCAGCCATACTCTGTGACACAGGATGAGACTGACTGCTCATGTGATCTCTGAATGATGGCAGTCTGAGCTGAAATGAGTGTGTAGCTCAGTGTGTGTCATGCTCTTGGTGCTGAATCAGACCACAGCTTCTCGTTTAGCAGGCTTCCAAACCACAGTGACACGACATCAGGCGGTCTCCATGGCAACTGCAGTAGTGGGTGCAAAAAAGGTCTGAGCCTTGTGTGTTTCCTTGCATCTTTGTACAGTATGTGTGTGCAGATTTTCAACTATGTACAAAATGAGGTATCCAATTTGATCTAAAGCAAGCCCACTCTGAGAAGAAGTTTAAGTATTACTGTAATAAAACTTAACTGGTGCATTGTGTCCTACTTAGACAAGCTCTGTGGGCTTTTTATGACAACTTTCATTTGTAAAACAATGCTGCTACGTGAATAAAATGTGTTATATATTACTGCACTTATCATCCTTACATACAGAGATAGGTAGTGTTTATGTTACTTGTACTGGGCTTGCTACCTGAAATCCACATACTGCAATTACTTTTGAGCATTTTGACAGCGTTAGCCCTCCTGAATATTATTAAATAGCATTAACAGTTTTATGGTTGATTAGTTATTGATAATCAAATACTGTTGCCAACAGTTACACGTTATAAAAGTGAAATTGAATATGGATGTATTTTACCTGCTACACCATTTGCCAGTAACATCTTAAAAATGAAATGTACCTTGTGAAGTTTAACAATGAATTTTGAAAGCTGTATTGTTTACATAGTACTGGGTGTTGTATTTAGAACTACAGTGAATGGGGTTTGTGTACCAATACCAAATCCAGGATTTGAAAGAACAATACGAAAAAGTAAAACCTTGGCTCAACAAATATCATGACATCAAAGCTAAGACGGATGCCATTTATCGCAAGAAGGCCGCCCTCATGCAATAAGCTTAGACACCAAAACTCTTTAGAAAGCCAGTATAATAACATCAAATCTGCTAATGAGACCACTAGCAAAAACAAATTGCAACAAAAATCAGGAGCACTGAAAAAAGCAACTGAATTTTTAAAGTGTGGACGACAAAGAAATGGGAGACCTGTCGTGTCAACAAACAGTTGTCCTGAGACAAATAATTCAAGAGCTGACCAATAAAACAAGAAAGTTAAGGCCAAAAACAACAAGAGAAGGAAGAGAAGAAAGAGGTTGTGAGCTTAGATGTCCTGCGACAGCACATTGAGGAGATAAGGAAGGATTTAGCAGACGCACAATTCCCTCCAGTCACCCACAGACTGCTAGACTGACCAGAAGGTTACTAGGACCAACATTTTTATTTTAATTTGCTGTTGGAGGTGGACAGAGATGCAGCTGTTAAACACAAACTGGCATAGTGCTGGTTAAATTTACTCTGGCAAGAGTGCTCCTATCTGTATAGAATACAGTCTGTCAGACTGTATACAGAATCACTACAGAAAAACTCACATCAGAATAGGATTTTTGTGAGTCATTGACACTTTTTTAATGTCAAATTTCACTTTGTCCAATCATGTATTTTTCAGTTTTTTATAGTAAATGTTAGCATGCTAACACACTAAACTAAAATGATGATGAACATACATGGTTAACGTTACACCTGCCAAACATGAGCATTTTAAAAATTTTATTCTTAACATTTTAGCATGCCGACAATAGCATTTAGCTCAAAGCAATCCTGTGCTTAAATACAGCCTCACAAAGCCACTAGCATGGCTATCGACTTAGTCTCAAGTTGTCAAAGTCAAACCCTGGAGTATATGACTTTATTATGTGACCTTATTACATTGAAAATCAAGATTATATTTCATTAATGTGTTTACATGTATTAACCCAATTTCCTCAATACTCACAATGTACCTGCTTGGTTCATGTCTATAAGTATCTGTAGCAGCCAACGGGAAACGTCTTGAAAAATAAGTCACTTTTTTTAATTTGATAGATTTACTTTAATGACATAATCCTTAATATTTTCATTATGCATATATTTTTCTGTAATTCTTAAAATATTTACATTCTTTCATTACTTCTCTATACAGTAGTTTTCAAAAGTTCCAGCACAGAATTCTATTTGCCTACAACTGCACAAGGTAGTTTACGCGCTACACAGTGACATCAAGTTTCCTTGTATGATTCAAACACTCACCAGAGCCTTATGTACATTATACAAATCTGAATGTTCTGCCATTTTATTCAGAATGCCCAATGTTACAAATCTATTTTCCTACATTTTGATAAGCACAATATTTAATCGTAATACATTTCCTGGCACCAGTATGTTGTAGGTTATTTTGATACATTTATTTGAGAGGTATATTGGAATAAGACACATTCTGATAAATCTTTGCACATCTCTGCAAAATATAATAACACAACAGTTGTCGAGGTATCGTTTGTTTAATCTCTGAATTTGAGCCACACCAACAGCTTGCAGCAACATCACTACTCTGTAGGATAAGTGGGATCATGAGGTGAGCGCTGCCATCGCTGCATTACTTTTTACAACAGCAGTATCTATTCTTCATTTTGTTAAGATAACAACTGCAGAAACCTTCAGAGAGCCGATGCCTGCGGGTGAAAACATACAAAAACGATGACATCATTATATTCTACCACACCCTCTGACAGCACTCTCGGTGCTGTCCACCCAGTTTCTTATTTCACACACATAGATGTATGTGCACGGGAATTCACTTGTACACACACACACACACACACACACACACACACACACACACACACACACACACACACACAC
>JAVQJL010001058.1:0-14607 GCA_036024295.1 Nannoperca obscura
ACTAATCAAACATGACGACACTCATACAAGAAGAAGAAGAGCTGCTTTGTCTGTTGTACCGAGCGCAAAAAGAGAAAAAAAGAAAAGCTAGAAAGTGTGGTGTACTGCGTGTTTTCCCACGCATGCGCAGTTGGTGCTGTTGGTTTGCGGACAACTCCGCGCGGTCATACTTGATTGCCCGGTACGCGCTTGTACGTGCGGAGCCGTAGCGGACCGCTCTGATGACGCAAATGACATAGTGCGCACAATAGTGGACAGCTGTGGACACGCGGACGCGGAAAGTATAATACTGGCTTAAAAGGATGCACGATGTAAGCCTAGCTCAACACAAAGCCTGTAAGCAGGGGGAAAGTGCGATGTGCAACTCTATCTTTATGCTAAGCTATGCTAAACACATACCAGACTTACTGTATCACATGAAATTTATATCAATCGTCATAGCTGACGGCTAAAATTGAAATAACAAGATTAGAGTATTATTCTAAAGACCAGGGGTTTTCCTGTGGCCATCGTGTTCTGATGCATCACACACCCTTAGCTGCAAAAATGAGACAACAATCCAAGACAGACAGCCAACGTGTATCGCTTGCCCAAATGGATGCCATTCCCTGTGATTGAAATCTTGGAGCAGCTAGTAACACGGTATCATAACTGATAGGATTGATGGTCATCACTATGAAAATGACTTTATAGTTCAAAATGTCCCATGTGCCCTATAAAGTTACATTTTAATTGATTGGTATCAACTAAAATACATATATAATCAAATGCTTAGTACATATAAATAGTGTACATGTCTTCAATTGTACACTACAGTAACGTGATCCCTTGTGTAATCAAAAGTCAGTCAAACCCCTGAATTAAATATTTGGACATCAGCAATATGCTGTAAGGATGTGAGGACTGGAGAGTTAGAAGGAGAGCCAATAAGGTTAACACACAACACACACACGTTAGCAAAGCACAATACAAATTACTATTATAATGTAAAATTGCAACAGCTAAATGGAGATGCAGATTAAATGAATGAATCCATCTTTTATTTCTTGTTTTTTCTTTTAAAACATTGCATGTTTGGGTTCCATGTACCATTTTGAAGACCCCTAAGGATTTCCTATAAAGCAGAGCCCAGTGAAGGACTTTGGAATGATTGGTCCTGCTAAAAATCTGCTGTCATGGAAACTCAGAGGCAGTGCCACTGCGAGGAATCCTTTTGTTTAGCCTTGTAGCACCAACAGAACAGCGAAGGACTTAGCAATAATGAATTCATCGTCAGTAATTGGTATCAGTTTCGAGATTCTGCGAAATATGAGATCTCTCACTTCTACCCCATGTATATTCAATACCATCTACACATATGCTAATGAAATCCAAACAATTCAAGTGGAGGAAGACAGACAGGGAAAACTGATGACTAATTATACATTTGGGAATCAAATGGTGAGATTTCAATTGAATTCAGAGCCACACTTACCCAGTCTCTAACAAACTTTCACAAGAGAGGAGAAAAAAAGCAGCAGAACAAGAGAAAGATAGAGGTGACATGAAACATGTAAAATTATGTGAAAACTGTAAAAGAAGAGACAAAGAAAGAAATAAAGCTGTATTGAAGTAACAGAGAGAGAGAGAGAGAGAGAGAGAAAGAGAAAAAAAAGCTAAGAAAAAGACATATGTATCAGCCATGGCCATTCACACACAAATCACTTATTTTCATTCATGTCCATAACTTATTGATATGAGATTTTAACAGGGAAACAGTGTGATGTCCATAATGGTGGCATTCCATGGCAGGTTTATACTTTTAAGTGAGATAAAACAATTTGTTCAGGACATTTTGGGTGTCTCCTACCTCCTGCCCGAGGTCCATGGCACACAGTTTGGCTGACTGGGCTTTGGCATCAACCATGACGTTAAACATGGTGCAGATGGACTGGGGCACGCGGAAGTCTGTGGCCCGGCTGCTCTTCTGAAGCTTGGCCTCGAACGCTGCCCGTGTCCTTTGGAGAAGAAAAGGAATGTACATTGTTGTAGCCAGAAATACTGAGATCACCAGTCCAAGTCCCCCAACCGACCCACCCTCATAAATAAATAAAATGCCTTCTCCTCACTGACAGTTGTTTAATTAAAGCAGTCATATTTAAATGTATTTAATCTATTGAATACCCACCATGCATTAGTTTTTTCATTGTAGAATGTAAACCCCACCCTGGCTGTTCTGAAAAGAAATGACCGACTCAGTGTCATCAATGTGAGCTATGGCCAGTAGTGGAAAGTAAGGTGCATTTCCTCAAGTAATGTACTTTAGTACAATTTTGAGGTATATGTACTTTACTTCAGTATTTTCATTTTATGCTACATCAACTTCACTACATTTCAAAGGGATGTGTACTTTTTACTGCACTACATTTATTTTACAGCTGTAATAAAATACAATTCATTAAATCAGCTGTGTCCAACCTTTTTGTCTTGTGACCCCTTACAAAAAAGCAGTTAGTACTAGTTGTAGAACAGTACTTTTATATTTGATACTTAAAGTACATTATGCGTATTAAACTGTACTTTTACTTAAGTAGGATTTTGAATTCAGAACCTTTACCTGTAATGGTTGTTGTATTGGAACACTTATTTAAGTAAAGGATCTGAGTACTTCTTCCACCAAAGGTTATGGCTATGAACTTACATACTTTAATGTCTGAAAACATCAAATCCAAGCGAGAACCAGTTCAAACCATGTACTACTTTAAAAAAACAAGTTTATTTTAACAAGTCCTCCAAACTAAACTTCAAAACTGCTCATTTGTGAATTGACTTGCAACACACATGGGTGTTTTCTGATGTGGTGTCCCCATCAGAAGGACGTCATTATTTGTCAGTGCTTTTGAAAACACATTTCATTAGAAAGACAAAGAAAACTATGACTTAACATATCTGCCATGCCAGTGGTTAAGGGTTGTTTAGGTTGAGTCAAAACAACATTTAAAAGTTTAGAATTAATGATCTGTGAGACGTCAGCACATTAACAGAAAATTGTTACAAAAATCCTTTAAAATTTGTCATAAAAAATTGGAACCAAGATACGTACTGAGTGAGAGATTATAAAATGTAAAAATAAAATTGTAATAAACAGTGCTATCTGGTGGACAAGCCATGTACAGGATTGGAGACACTGTTCCTTAAACATAACAACATATGAATCCTCAGCATTTCTCTACTACAGCTTCTTGGTACGTATTGGCTTTTATATCTGCTGGGTTGATTTATCAGTCTAGCTCCAGGAAAGATCCTGGTAATAGAATAAAGCAATAAAGAACTGCTCTCAGTAGAAGAAACCAATGTTAGTTGTGTGTAGGAGGTGGACAATGTCAATGTCAAAATCACATGCTTTGTTGATTCATCCATCCAGCCTGACCACCTCACTACTGGATTTTGTGGCTCTGTAACATCATACGACTCATTTTAAGGTATTTGAACAAATTATATAATTTTTCTTGTGTCGACAGCTTTACTTCAACACTGAGTGGAAAATTGCAGTCCCCTTATTTATTCGAATGAGGCCACCCAGGGTGCCATAACAAAGGGCTCCAGAAAAAAAAGGTTAACCTTGCTTTTGCTGCAATGCATGCCTGGTGGATCACTTATTAAATGTTGTACTTCTACTGTTTACTTTCCAATCGCTGCAATGAAAGGAAAAATGATTGCTGCTGTAATAACCTTCTAAAGTTGTAGAATCACATTATAAACCACTGTAAAGTGTTTTGACATCTGATCTGATGTCTCACCGGTACCTGAAGCAACACACCCCACTGAGGCAGCCGACGCAGGGCTGTTTTTGGTCTGAACACTGAAAAGGTGTTCCATGTTGATGATCTCGGAAATGTGTTTCCTTCTTCCTTTCCCTGTCAATATAACTCTGGATCTTCACATGTTCAAGATACACTGCACCTATTGTGTCCCAGTATTTCTTCCCAGCTCACTGTTGATGTTCTGAAACCCAGTTTACAACAATTCACGTGTAGAATATATAGAAATGACGCTATCTGCTTGCAATCGGACCCATGCCCTGTATATTTAAACCGCAGCATACCGTTTTACACAGGATTCGATCATGTCACTGGACATCAGCTTCAGCCGGGTCTCGAGGTGTTTGCCAAACTCCTCTTCTGGCCAGTGGAGATCTCTGATGAAGGTCTGCAGAGCATCCAGCTTCCAGAAGAGATCCTCTGACGTTCCTGAGCCATTACTGCAGGGCCACAGTTAATAAAAGGTTAAAAAATTCCTCTTAGATTGTCTTGTGTAATTATTTATCTAATTTACTGAAAAGGAAGTAATCTGTTAATAAGGAATTACCTATTCTAATGTTTTTGTTAGAGGTATCACTGGTAACATAAATAAAACTTTTCATTGGATACCATCTAAAATATGGTTTCCTTAGAGATATCTTACAAAGTATCACAAAAAATATTTACATTTTCATTCTAAAGGAAACAATCACAAAAATGAGCAAAATATTTCACGTTTGTAATTTGTTGCTTAAGGGGCTCCTTGGTGGCCCTGGGGCTTAGAGAAGCCTATGTTGCCTATGAGTCTTAGACCAGCTACGTTTCCTTCTTTCCTTTCCTTTCGTTAAGGAAACATGTAATAAAAGTTGTTTTTTTTATTCTCTTCTCAGATTAATCTTTTTATACTATGTTCAATGTTCATTGTGTAGACTTTAAGTTGTTCAACATAGTCTGAGCTATGGGGAAGCAGGAACCATGCTAACACTGTGAGTAAAGGTGAAAATGTGTGTTGCATCATGTAATTTACACACCAAGCAATATTAGTGGATACACTGTGTGTATGTGTGAGTGCAGGATACACATCTTTGTGCAGTATGTGTGATGATTTCATATTGGGAAACAGTATGTGCTCAGAAAAAAATAAAGATTGCATTCATTTTGTTTCATTCATTTACAGTTAATAGAAACTGAAACAAGAGAACAAGAAACATGTCTTGTTTTATTCTTCACTGGATAGGTTCAGGGTTCCCATTCATTTCCAAGAGTCATATTGGTCAAGGACACTGTAATTTACTATCTTCTCTGCACATAAAAACAATTAATTCATTTCCAGTTTGTTGACATGTTTACTGTTTGTACAACTACTTAACTAAGAGTTTTTGCTGCATTTAAATAGCAGGTTTATTAATTGTTTATTAATGTTGACTGGGAAAATGGGTTACATGTTAGGGTGAAGTGGAGGACTGCTGGGACCAGGACAATATTATTAAATCCAATAATTCCTTGAGCAGCTCTACACTCAACCCAGTCCCAGCAGACTGAACCACAATGCAGGGACAAATTCAGACACAAAGGATGTCCTTAATCATCGACCTCCAGTAAGCAGAGAGAAGCCAGGGTGCTACAACAACAGGTAACTGGTGGAATGGAAAAACATGAAAAGATGCAAGTTCATAACAAGGCCACTAGCTACCACTGAGGTCATGTCTCTGTTTTTAGCTTTGGTGGAAAATGTTGTCTAGACATGCTGCCAAGTAATCAGACAACATTAATTTGGATTTTGACACATCCTGTAGCATGTATCAAGAGTTATACCATGGCCACTGAGGACTCTTATTCTAATTGGCTGCCTGATTTAATCAAATTTATTTTCAATTGTTGTTGAGTGAATGTGGACATCCATATCCACTCACAGTAAGAGAAGGCTGGTGGACTGCAGGTCTTTCTGAGACTAAAGAATGTCTGGATTTCCTGGCCCAGCGATGTGAAGCGTACCACCTGTTGCCTACATGTTGCCTAGCAATGCAATTCTGAGGTACAGGAACTATATTCCTAATATGTGGAGTTTTTAATCAAATTAAAGTTATAACAAGTCATACATAAGTAGTTATATAATTAGAAAATGAGCCATCTTCAGATTAAAATTTTAATTAATTTATTAATTTATTTTGCTTAATGACCAGATATCTTTAAAACCAATGATGTCATGGTGAGTATATTACCACGCTAATGTTAGCATTTAGCTGCTAGCATGGCTGTATATGTCTTGTTCATGTATGTAAAACATTTTTCTACACACAATAAACAATGCATGTACTGTATGATATTATTTATTTGTATTAAAAAGCAGCATTATGAAAAGAATAAATATGAAACAAGGAGAAAATGACAAATACCAATGTGGGTCTAAACATGATGAAATATTAAAACTACATAAGAAGACACTTCTTATCCATGAAAGCAGTGTGCAGTACATAGAGTATATTCTCAGTGTTAATAATATGCTTAAAGAAGAAAAGTACGGTTTTCCTCTTTTACTTTGGTTTGTATATTGTGTCTCCTTGTTATGTTTTTGCATCTTTCCAGTTTATATAAAAATACATATGTGGGAGGAAAAATGTTGGGATTTTATCTCCAAGTCACTGCCTTCACATCCATCTACACAAACAATGCCCTGATGTTGACATGAACGTGGCTTTGGGCCTGTATAAAACCCCAACAATGGTAAAAGACTACCGCAGCTATGTAAACTCTTTAGTATTCATTTAAACCTGACTCCACACATCCTGGATAGCCAGTTTAGGTTTGTCTTACAACTCTCAAGTCTACCATCTCTTTTGGCATCTTTTCTTTAAAAATTGTATTAGTTACTAAATTTAAAATAAAAGGCTTAAATGCAGCTCTCATCGTTTTTTCGCGATGAAAACTTCAGGGCTGTGTATCCACAAGATTCCAGATGAGGGAATAGGGATGGATGTGCTGCAGTGACAGCGTCACACTCTGCAGGAAGCTGCAGCATAGGAAGGAGGTTTTACACCTTTGATCCCCGTTGTTGGTGCAGACAACGTTTCGCTTAAGTTCTCAAAGTGCAAAAGATGATGTGTTAAGTGTTTATTGAGATTTCGAGAGTGCTTTTGATGATAGCGCTCACAAGATCGCATACATATTAATTGAAAACACTCACTAATATCAGAGGCTATTACACATCATTCAAACAAATGAATAATGTTAATTGTTTATACCACTAAAGAAAAGAGTGTAATTATAAATGCTGTTAAATGATTTTGGTCACAGAGGCTACTTAACTTTGGAACAATCCTCAAATCTCAAAAAGGCTAAAATATCATGAAAAAAAAACCCTTAAAATACAAATTTTCTTAAAATAATTACTTAATATTCTTTAAAGCGGTATTGCAAGTATTGTTTTGAAAAGTTCTATGTAAAGTTGAATTGCAGATCTTTAATCAGTTAAGTTTCCTGATTTATGAATGTATATTATTACTAAACTGTAAGTGACTGTGTATACATTATAGATTCAAAACTAATTTGACTGGTTTAGAGCACAAACCTTTTGTTCTCTGTCAAATGGTATTATTGATTTTATCTCCTCTAACACACAATGGACACTTTTAAAGCATTTTCCAATATAAAGTATTATTTTAATAGAAGGATATGTTAATGTTTCAGGTAATCCTGCTGTTTGGGGTCATATGACTGAGATTCCACGTTCATGCCAAGGACATGTGCGCATGTTTCAGGCTGTACAAAGCAGATACACACTCTGAGTCATGATTAGCTGCCATCCAGTTGGGCTGAGAAAAACATGGCATCTGTGGGAGGTTAACACTTGGCACTGATAGATTTGGTACTTTGGGCATTTGGAGGCTGACAGTGGGCAGAGTGCTTGTTGTACTCCTGCGGACGGAAACAAATTACAAGAGACAGAAAACAGAGATTCTATGTCAAAGCTGATGTAAATGAGTTGTAAAAAATAACAAACTGAACAACAGTTAAAGTCAACCTAGTAAACTAGTAAAATTCACACTACTTAAAGATACGCTCCATCATTTTGTTATACACCAGTTAGCACCTCTGGATCCAAAACTTCATCCCAGCTCACTGCAGTTTCCAACCATGAGAGAGTCATTTGCATAGTATTTACTTATGTTGTATATTCACACATAGTATATAGTTCACTGCAAACATTACTAGCAGAAAAAGCTAAAGTATCAGACGTTTGGGTGCAGTGCTGATGAACACAATGTGAGTAGAGAGTAGAAATAGAGGAGTGGACCAAATTGTGCAGGTGTACTTAATACAGTGGCCAATGAGGAGTCAAAACCAAAGCTAAATCTGTGCACAGATTTGCAAACAGAAAATGGCTTAATTATACACAACACATCCATTGCAGGAGAAGTTGACAGGTAAAGGTAAAGGAAATTAAGGCATCCTTACTTGACAGGTTCCCAGGATTCCCTTTCAAAGCCTCTGTGAATGGATTGAGCAATGGAGGACTCCATCAGGTCCACATATCGCACCACCAGGGGGGCATACAGGTCTTGCAGGTGTTTATGGAACTTCCCATTGCACAGGTTATCTGAGGAGGGCATGGGAAGGAAGAAATAAGACAAGGAAGTGACAAAGCAAACCTCAGCACATAGCAGGCGCTGCTGAGTTACCGTGGCATCATGACATCCAGGCCTGTACGTGGATTTGTTTTCAGTGGGAGTTAAAGGTGCCCTGTGGCGTTCTCTTGTAAACAAACAAGTTGTGTTTACATTCAGTGTTACTCACCAAGACACATTGCATTTCCTTGAGCTATGACAAATGTGTTGAATGCATTTTCTTCCTCATGAAGCTGAGTTAAATCCTGTGTTGTTTCTATCCGTGTATACCAGCTGGTAGTCTACCTCTACCTGCCTTTGTTGATACATTGCTGCATATCTTGGCGTTTTACAACCACCTGTTGATTCATGGAACAGTGTGAAACCACTGACAGGAATGTGAATGTGTACTGCATCACCTGCTTGATTGCACATGCATGCATTTACTACCGTGTGCGTGTGCACAAGATCAACAAAGCGGGGACTCACTCATAGAAAAACCGCTTAGAGCTACTAGAGGTCTAAAAGCACCACAGGCAACCTTTACATTTTTATTTCCAGCAGCAGAGTTTGTTCTTGTGCAGCATTATGGACACATATTGATATCAAACACACAGAAGGTAAAGATCTGTCTACAGAACCTTTATCGTTACCTAGGAGGTGTTTCAGCCAAGTTTTACAGCTGTGTGTCTCGGGTGCATTTGAATGAACTGATACTCCTCTACTTTAATCACTACAGGTGTAACAAATCTCATTTCATCCATGATTTACGCATGTAACTGTGACCCAAAGTGGCTTTTTACGCACTTGCATGTTGGGCTGCAAGATAAATCTGAAGGGCAGCGAGATAAATGATAGAAAAACCTTGTTCTAGATGGTGATAATGAACAATGACAGGAGACACTGGTGTTTGTGAGTAACACTGTCTCTTCATTAGCAGGTGTGACACAGCATATCCAGTTTTCTGTCTTTCTAAACAAAAGGTTGGAGTCTCTGGTATTTCTAAATCCAACTCGTCAGACACATTTCCCCCAGTCTCCGCCGGCTCCCAACTGGTAAAAAGACAACACTGACAAAGACCACAGGAGATAAAATGGAGGCCAGTGTGTGCTAATGTGATGCCTCACGGCTCCATGCAGTGTGTCTGCTTTTCCCTCCCTCTCTCTCTCTCTTTGTTTTTCTCTCCCCCTCTGAGCATGTGTGTGTTTGTGTTTGTGTGTGTTGGCATTGGAGTCAAGGTCGATGATACACAGTAGGTGCAATGTTTGTTGTGTTCCCTGATTGCCACTCTCCCAATTAGCCACTTGAGCGGCTGCTGTCCACTTGGATGTGTTGTGTCCAGGAGTGTGTTCGCGGGGCTCGCCATGGCCCAGCTACAACTGCATTAGACCTCATTAACTCCTCGAATGGCAGTCCAACTTTGGCGCCTGTCTAGTGCTAAGGCTATTTACTGCTACATAAGTGCACTGCTGTAGGGCAACCAAGCAGATGACCTTCTGTGGAAAAGATGTCACCAATATGATACGCTCTATTAAAGTATGTGCTTAGTTTAAAACAGGTTTAAAGGAACAAGCCACAATTATGAGATTATTTTGGAAAACTGGATTTTTAGGACTCAGTGACAAACACAAAAAAAACATTTTACGTTTCTCATTTAGGGATAATGCATGTAGCTGTGGTTCTTTGTTCTTAAACAGAAAACCACATAGAACCCTGGAGCACTTTAAAGGATAATTCAGATAATTTATATTGTCTGTGTATACAGCAGCCTGGTCTTCCTCATCTGTGCCATAGAACTCAATTTTGTTCAAAAACTATTAAAAACACATCAGTGAGCCACACTGTTGCACTGGGTGACATGTTCCTTCATTACCATGAATACACACTATGTAATTTATTTTGATTCAATTCCACATATACTATGTTGCTGCTTGAAATACTCTAGAACACCAAATATGTAGTAATCCACCGCTGAAAATAGTCCCCAACAAATACATTATTTCCTCCTGTTTGAATAACACTGGCTACATAAAAAATAAAAAAAGATACTATATATTTATGAGTTGGTTTTAAAGATTTACATATTCAGTAAAGACAGACAGGGTAGGGAAGTCAGAAAGTATTGAAAGATGGAGTGAGACATTGTTGCTTTTGGTCTTTTCATGGGATTTGATGACAGAAAGACTAACAGAGAATAACACCAGTTGTATCTCTTAAAATTGCTATAGGGGTTACGGAAAAAGATTGGTTTGTAAGAAAGATAAAACTAATGCTGACAAAGAAAATGGTATGAGACACCATTTACATGTGAAATTCTGAACAGTTGTTTTTCGGTGAAAGAACTCACAGAACAAAGATAGGAAAGGGTTTTTTGTCCACATCTCAGTCTGTTTAATATAGGCACTGTATTATTGCCAATTTCTTACTTTTATTAACTGCTGGCTGGTGTAGCTACGTCCAATGTTATGCACTTCAATTGCTATTTTCACACAATTGACTATATGTAGCAAATGAGAAGGTGGCTAATTTGATGACACTAACAAGTGAGCATAACGAGCTATTTGCAGTGATCTCTGCTCAGCTGAATGAGTGGACCATGCTCTGCCTTCTCCTTGACTCCCGACTGACAAACTGAAAAGGGGAAGCATTCCCCAGGGACAATTAGCACCCCACAGATTGAGCCTGCATTGTGAACAGTGAAGTGTTTCCTTTACAGGACCACTGATAGCTCCACAGTGTTCCTGCAGGCAAGCGCATGCAGTTCATTAGAGAGATGGCTAGCCTGCAGCAACCAGCATCAAGACCTGACTATTATCTTCAGTCAGACACGCCTGGCCCAGTTCACACAGTGCTCAGTATGTAAACTGCTCCAGGCCAAAGGTAGACATCGCACATTGACAGAAATGATTTCAGAGACATTTGAGAGATGTTTCATTGGAGATCAGAGGACACAGGTCACAGCGGCTAAAAACCTTCGTTAGAAATTGTCTTGATTTGCAGCGCTGGGTGATGAAAACATAACAAACGCTGATCACGACAGAAACATTTCCTTGATGAGAAAAATAGAACCTTCAATATACTGTTGAATAGGGCTATAGCTAAATATAGCTACAAAAAGAAAATGGATTTTCTGTTTATACCTCTGGTTTAGAATATACTACCTTTAAGGGAATCTTGAAGTTCATCCGAAATATTGACTTAATTCACAGTGTAATATATCAATACTGACATAAAGGTGTCCACCAAGGAAACTGTAGCGAAAACACGTCTTTGGAAAAAATGTCCTGCTTATTCTGTATGTTTGCAGCTAGCTAGCTAATACCTGCAATATGTACTGTACGGTGTGGCAAATAAACACAGACTGTAAATCACCCAAGCAGCCAGATTAGTGCAAATAAAGTGAGATGTTTTACTGTTGTGTGCAATTATATTATGTCCCAATTTATGTTAACCCATGCAAGTGGATCATCATTTTACCCTTTAATAGTGTCTGATCCCTTCTTCACAGGCCCTCTGCAGGACCTGCTGGACCAACTGCAAGGCACGTTCAGCTACTTCAGTCCCCATGCTGACTGTTGAACATGTTTTCTTTTAAATAGCTCCTCACTTACAGTCAATTCTCAGGAAGTCATTGAGCAGCTGGAAGAGGGGGAAACTGTCCCAGCTGTCGGGTGGCTGAACTTCAAGAGCCGCATCCATGTCAGCCAAATAGAGACACAGGAAGGTCTCGGCATGCTCCACCATCAGGTCTGACCACCACGCAAATGCCTTCAGATGGAGTACAGGACAGAAAGAAGGAAGGGGGACAGAATGCAGGGAGCGGAAGAAAATCAAGAGGTTGAGAATGAAAGACAGAGAGACAAATTAGACAAAGAGAGGGTACTCATAAGTGCTCCCCAATGGGCACTTCTTTAAGAATTTACATGTAGAATTCACAATTTGAATGTCATTTACCATAAAGGCTGAAGTAATGGAACTCCACTGATCTATTGGAAAGGCTCTTTTCACTTTTCACACACTTTTCATATGAAATTAAGTTGTTGCCTCAGCGGTTTCACTGCATGATCTCCGGGGGAAAGATTCTTCACAACTCGAAGCAGTAAAAACAACGCTTGGGCACGGAAAAGCACATGCTTTTCTGTTGGCCCACAGAGGAAACAGCAGCAGCTCCTTGACAGCGCATGGCAGGGAGCTACTTAAACACTCACCCGCAGCTCCTTAAGTGAGTCAATCAGAAGAAAGGAGCTAGTGAGCTGTACTGCGCTCATATCTCCCCATAAAATAGACGCAGTGGAGTGTCTGATAGGAACTGGGCTACTCTCATGCACATCAAAAACACTTGCTCTCCTCCATGCACCCCCACTCTTGCAAGGCCTCTTGAGAGGGCCCCTGAGGTTCCATGATGTTTGTTCATTCACATCAAGCTGTCAGCACTGTAATGTGAATGTACCCATGGGCTTACTAGGTAGTGGTGGTGGTGGTGTGATGTGTTGTGTGTGTGTGGTGGTGGTGGGGGGGCATGCACTTGCCATGGGAGCTCTTAGCATTGGATAGTTGGTGTGGGATAGTTGGCAAGAAGGTACATTCAGTCAGTGCCACTCATGTAATCATCAGTTTTACATTTGAGACAAAAATAAATGAAAAGTAAGTAGAAGTAAAACTTTCATAAAACACTTCTTAAATCTTACTAATCTTTAAGTATCTTAAAAACATGTCTAGAAAGAACTCTTTTTTCAACACGCTCCTGTCACTACAAACCAATTCCCAGCAGTGTACAAAGATCTTGAAATTGAACTTGTTTCATAAGTTGCATCTCCATTTATTGTTGTTATATAACGGAATTTCGGGAGCAGGACCACACCCTGAATACGTAACCACTACGCTACAACCTCTCGCATAAATACCTTACTCCACCATCACCTCGTTTCGCTCTCATTTACTGTGTCACTTTCACATGCGATCGCACAAAACTTCGTAGGTCCCAGTTGCCAGAGCCTCCGGCCATTTACCTCCAACAACCGCATCGACTCTCTTTATCCAGGGTTCCTGACACTGGGATGCCAGGACCCTCCGTTTCCCAGTTTTAACAGCTCTCATCAGCCGGAGCCTCGGGTACCGGGTTGCCAGTTCTCCGACCTCTGGCAACTTCACCGGTCGTGTATCAAGCTTCCTGGCACCAGGATGCCAGGATCCCTCGTCAGCCGGAAACTCTAGCACTGGGATGCCACCACCTCCGGCCATTTACCTCCCGCAACCACATTGGCTTGCTTGTCCAGGGTTCTTGGCACCGGGATGCCAAGATATTTTATCCCCCGCTCCTACTAGCTTTGTTCGCCACGAGCCTCTGCACCGGGATGCAGGCACTAACTCTCCCTCCTCGAGCCAAGCACCGGCAAGGCATCGCCTATTCCGGCCTTCCGTTTGTCAGCCAGCAGGCAACTACCAACTACATCCTTCCATCCCCCGCACCCAGTTCCCACGGACGGTAATCGCGTAAATCTTGCTTGCTAGATCACGACTTCCCTTCAACAACTACCGCCAACGGATTTCTCGATGGGTATGGCTCGTGCTTCCAAACCACCGCCCGTTCCCCCAGTTCGACAAGGATGCAAACTGGGGCACACTCGACAATGAATTAATTGCCATATCGTTACCGCTCTCACAGTCCTACCATGTCCTTGTTAAGCCATTGAGCTCAATTAAGAGCTTCAGCCTTCTCCCACCGGCACCCATACTTTCCAAACAGCCATCACCAGTTACGTCCGTTGCTTTCCCCTTATCGAATGACAGGTAGATCGTGTCGTCAGCACCCCACCACAGTACCATCGCCGCCGTTCACACCTCGATCCCATGCGTAGAATCTTCTCCACTTTTATTGGTCCCTGAGGGCGAACCTTTTCTTGCCGTTAACCACTCCGTTCATCCCGTCACCTGACGAGCAGTACTCCGTCTTTCGCCCAGTCTTCTCGGGATCACTTTGTCCGTGTCGCCCAACTGACTCACCCTCATGATCAGCCGTATGCTGACGCCACTCCTTCTGCCGTTTTTGGGGGGTTGCACAACCAGAAATGGTTAGCAGCAGAATAGCCCCCGAAGTTGGCAAATAAACATCAGGTTGCTTCCTATGCGCTCTTCGGAATCTACCCCACAACAGCCGCAGCCATCTCGTGGGTCCCACAATCCATCCTTGCATACTCCGACAACTTAACAGTCGAAGACATAAT
>JAVQJL010001076.1:0-56796 GCA_036024295.1 Nannoperca obscura
AATGTCAGTGTCAGTTCTGGGAGGAGAGAAAGGGGGAAAAGTGGTCTGGACAAGAAAAACAACCTCCAGAGTTCACCTCCAGTTTGACCTTAGTGGGCAGAGAATCTGGTCCACTACAAAATCATCCTCATTAGCTTAATGTTTGACAGCTATACCATACACAGATGAACTAAGAGATTATGCAGTGTCTCATTAATGAATAATAACTTTGAGATTTTAAATATTAAATTATTCTCCCTGGTGGAAGCGTATATGCCTCCTGAATAAACTGTACATACAAAAAAAGATTTAAAAAAGTTGCATGTGACTGTAGGTTTGTATTTTTTTTTCAGGTTTTTGCCAGTGTTCAAAGACTAGCTGAGGCATTCATTGCCCTCTACACTGCTGGGAATCCTCTGTTCAGACAGTGGGAAGCTCAAATCAACTGCTCTTTAAGCAGCGAGGAACCCAGCATTATGATGGACTTCAATCTTGGCAGCGTTGTCAGTGTTGTCATTGTGGAGGGCAGCATAGAGGAGCAGCTTCCTGAATTTTGTAGGAAAATGGAGAAATGCCTGGACTATTGGAGGGATTTTGTGGACAAACAGAGATCCCAGCATTACTATCTGAACTACTATACGGCCGAACAGATTGTCTACCTTTGCAGCAAGCTGAGTCAACAAAATGTGGACAATTTGGAGGACCAAGTTCTCATGATGCTCTCCTTCGTCAAGCCAAATTGCACAGCATCAGACTTGAGGCAGGTCTGGCATTCACTCCAGTATGAAATTCTAACCAAACCAGAAGAGCAAAATGAGGACATTGAGTTCCAGACTTTTGTTGTGGTGCCAAGTATTGAGCTGGGAGACCCAGACTTCACCAGTGAATTGGATCCTTCTCTTGTGGAACAAGCAAATGGTTCGCAAAAATTTGACCTAATATGGAATACTTACATGAGAGACATGAAGAATTTTCTTCCGCACATTCTTGATATAAAAAATCTTGGAAGATTGTTGGAAATATTGGCCAACAACAAAGATGAGAGTGAAGAAGATGAAAGTGAAGAAGATATTTCAGATGATAACGTGGGGAATCTCATAATGCGGCAGCTACCTAATGGCCTGGCCACTGGAAATCCAAACCTGATTGTTTGCCCGCACGATGATGTCTTGACATCTTGCATCTCCATTTACATGAGTAGCGAAAAAGAGACACTGCCCACCTATGATGAGGTCCTTCTGTGCAACTCCTCAACACCGTACGAACAGGTGGAGCTATTCCTCAGACGCTGTCTCAGCACAGGCTACAGGGGACAGAAGATATACTCTCTACTGTATGGAGATCTGCTCACATATGATGTGAGCTCTAAAGTTGAGAACTTTTTTCAGCGAATGGCAATGCAGAGCAGGAAAGACTACAGACTTGTTATCATTTGCAGTTCGGAAAGAGAACATGCTTACCTTCCTTCAGCCTTCAGCCAGTACAGATTGCACATGGTTCCCCAAGAGCCATTGGCGAGGATCCAGTGGTACTTCCACAAACACTTTGTTGTTCCAGAAGATAAATGCAGTGCCGCAGCTGCATTCAAAGACCGACTGTGTGTTGGTGTCGTCTCATCCAAAAGGGCTGGTGTTGGTGTGTATATGTTTACAGTACTCACTTATTTCAAATGGATACATTTCATTGATGGTTAATAAGATTATTCATACCTACCATAATTACTTATTGTTTTATTGCAGGTAAATCTCTCTACATCAGAAGGCTGTATGAAAAGCTGAAGCACTCAACCAAAAAGTCAACAATGATGAAATGCATTCGCTTGATTGAACCTAATGTGGATGAGAATGTCATCCTTCAATCTCTGTTGAACACACCCAAGAGGAAAGAACTCATGATGTTCCATTTTGACATCACATCATCGGTAATAATAAGTGTCAAGTTAATGTTTAGCTTAGTGTAATGTAGCCTTATTAATGGGACATTTCTCGATTGCTTACATATGGTGTTAATGGACTGTGTTTTGTGTGATTTTAAAAGGTGCAGAAAGGTCTCCATGAGTTCCTTTTCAAGTTGTTGATTCTACGCTATTTGATGGACTCTGAGGGAAAGACGTGGAAGTGCAGCAACAAGCAGCTGTATGTCATAGAGATTTTAGAGCCAACTGTCAAGTCAACCAGAAATGCTTCACGGCAGGTAAGAGTTTGGCACACACAGTAATCATTTGTCAACTGATTTTAAACCGTTGGTCACCTTATGTTGTGTTGTGTTTTCTTCTCTGTTTTCTGCATAGGCTCAAACTGTGAACCACACATTCACAGACATGTTTCCAAACATTTTCTGCCGATCACCCAAAGAGGTGTTAATGCTAGAGATGAGGAAGCAAGAAGATCCTACCATTGTTAGCCCTGACGACCCACTGATGGATGATGAAGAATTCAGGAGTGCAGCCTTTCAGCGGCCATACCAGTATCTCATGCGGTTTCACAACCACAGTGATCTTGATGTGTTCACGTACCAGGATGTTGAAGGGTCACATGTGGAATGTCTTCAGATGCTTCTCATGCACTGTGGAATTAGTGACCCATCCTGGGCAGAACTGAGGAATTTTGCGTGGTTCCTTAACCTTCAGCTGAAAGACTGTGAGACATCTGTTTTTTGTGATGCCACTTTCACTGGAGATACGCTAACTGGATTCAAAACCTTTGTGGTGGACTTCATGATTCTAATGGCAAAGGACTTTGCCACTCCATCACTCAGCATCTCTGACCAGAGTCCTGGCAGACAGCAGATGGACATGACTGGTGTCCGAGATGAAGACTTGGCTCCTTTTCTGATCAGGAAGAGATGGGAAACAGAACCACATCCATACATCTTCTTTAATGATGACCACGTGTCCATGACCTTCATTGGTTTCCATCTTCAGCCCAATGAACAAAACTCTGTTGATGCCATCGAGCCCACCTCTGGAAAGGTGATAAAAAAGAATGTCATGACAAGGGCATTGTATGAAGGCCTAAAGCTACAAAGAGTCCCTTTCAACATCAACTTTGATGGCCTTCCAAGAGGGGAGAAAATCGAGCGACTCTGCAATGTTCTTGGTATTCAGTGGCCTCTTGACCCTGATGAAACATATGAGCTCACAACTGACAACATACTGAAGATGCTGGCAATCCATATGCGGTTCAGATGTGGCATCCCTGTCATTATCATGGGAGAGACGGGGTGCGGTAAGACAAGGCTCATCAAATTCCTTTGTGAGTTGCGCAGGAGTGGAGTGGCCACTGAGAACATGAAACTGGTCAAGGTGCATGGCGGGACAACTTCGGAGATGATTTACACCAAAGTCAGAGATGCAGAAGAAATTGCTTCCATTAACAAGCAAGATTATGGATTTGACTCTGTTCTTTTCTTTGATGAGGCCAACACTACAGAGGCCATCAGCAGCATTAAGGAGGTCCTCTGTGACAAGACAGTCGAGGGAAAAAGTTTGACACCCAAATGTGGGTTGCAGATTATTGCAGCATGCAACCCTTACCGAAAGCACACAGATGAGATGATTCAGAGGTTAGAATCGGCTGGCCTTGGGTACAGAGTTCGAGCTGAAGAGACAGATGAAAAGCTTGGGTCTATACCTCTCCGTCAGTTAGTCTATAGAGTTCAAGCATTGCCACCAAGCATGATCCCTCTGGTGTGGGACTTTGGACAGTTAAATGATCACACAGAGAAAATATACATCGAGCAGATTGTGCAAAGAGTGTCTGAAAACAAAGCACTTGATCAGAGTTACACCGCGTTGATCACTGACGTCCTTTCAGCTTCACAGAAGTACATGCGGACAAGAAAGGATGAATGCAGCTTCGTCAGCCTGCGAGATGTAGAACGTTGCATGCAAGCTTTTGTTTGGTTCTATGAAAACCACGTCAAGTTGTTGTCAGAACTTGACGAATTTGAGAGTAAACTTAATGCAGAGAAAAATGAGAGACATCAGAGAGAGCCTGAGATCAGAGACCCTGTGCTCTGGTCTCTAGTCATGGCCATAGGAGTGTGCTACCATGCCTGCTTGGAAAATAAGGACAAATACAGACAGAAAATCAGTAAAAGCCTACGACACAGCCCAGCAAAGGTAATGCAGGAAATCTCACTCATGCAGGATTTACTTTTGAGAGGTGTACCAATGGGCGATACTATTGCAAAAAACAGTGCCCTCAAAGAGAATGTCTTCATGATGGTTCTCTGCATTGAGCTAAGAATCCCTCTCTTCTTAGTTGGAAAACCTGGAAGTTCAAAATCTCTGTCTAAAACTCTGGTGGCAGATGCAATGCAGGGCCAGGCCGCTCATTCGGACCTCTACAAGATGCTTAAACAGATCCATTTGGTGTCCTTCCAGTGTAGCCCTCACTCAACACCAGAAGGCATCATTAATACATTCAAGCAATGTGGACGCTTCCAGGAAGGAAAGAACCTGGATGAGTACATTTCAGTTGTGGTTCTTGATGAGATTGGGCTGGCTGAAGACTCTCCAAAGATGCCACTGAAAACCCTTCATCCACTGCTAGAGGAGGGTTGCATTGATGATGAACCACTACCACACAAAAAGGTTGGATTCATTGGCATCTCCAACTGGGCTTTAGACCCGGCAAAGATGAACAGAGGCATTTTTGTCTCCCGTGGTGACCCTGATGAGAGGGAACTCATCAAAAGTGCTGAAGGCATATGCAAATCTGATGCAATGGTTTTGGAGAAGGTCAGGGATTTCTTCCAACCCTTTGCTAGAGCTTACTTGAACATCTGCCGCAAACCAGGCAAAGGATTTTTTGGCCTACGTGACTATTACAGCTTGATTAAGATGATTTTTGCAGTGGCCAAGACTTCTCAACGAAAACCCACAGCAGAGGAAACCGTGAAGGCAGTGTTGAGAAATTTCAGTGGCAGGGATGATGTGGATGCAGTTACTGTCTTTACCAAAAGATTGCAGATTGCACCCAACCTGGAGAACATCAGTGCCATTGAGTTTGTGAGAGAAAACATTCAGGCAGTTGGACAAGAAGAAGAATGTCGGTACCTGCTGGTGCTAACAAAAAACTATGCAGCCCTACAAATCCTACAGCAAACCTTCTTTTCAGAAAGTGGTCAGCCAGAAATCATCTTCGGATCCAGTTTCCCAAAAGATCAAGAGTATACCCAAATCTGCCGCAACATCAACAGGGTAAAGATCTGCATGGAGACAGGTCAAACAGTTGTCCTCCTAAACTTGCAGAACCTTTATGAAAGTCTCTACGATGCCCTCAACCAATACTATGTCTGCTTAGGAGGACAGAAATATGTGGACCTTGGACTGGGAACCCACCGTGTGAAATGCAGGGTGCACAAAGACTTCCGGCTAATTGTCATTGAGGAAAGAGAGGTGGTCTACAAACAGTTCCCAATACCTCTCATCAACAGGCTGGAGAAACACTACCTGGACATCCACACTGTCCTTAAAACTGAGCAGAAGAGGATGGTGGTTGAATTGGAGAGATGGGTGAGACTTTTCGTGTCTCTCAGCAGTCAATACGCAGCAGTGGCTCAGACTTACAAGTACCAACCGGCAGACGTCTTTATTGGCTACCACTCAGACACGTGTGCTTCTGTTGTACTTCAAGTAATAGAGAAGCAAAAGGACAGTTCAGAGATGTCAGATCCTGAGAGGAGAGTACTGGATGAGGCTAAACTCATACTGCTCAAATGTGCTACACCAGACTCAGTGGTGCGGTTGGACTGCACAGGCCTTCCCAAAGCGGAGAGTGAAAATCTGTCCAGGGTCTACTTTGAAGAGCAAAACAGCAGCTGTTTAGCAGACTTCATTCTTGCTCACACAAGACAGGAAGTCCATTGCTTCTGCTCCTTCACAGAGGTAACCTTATAGTAGTCATTTCAGATGTATCCTGAAGTTGTAAGTCCTTATAAGGCCTTAATAATTGTAATTTTAAACCATAGGTCACAACATTCTCCAGACTTCTGACAGCATCTGACTTGGAACCACTGGAACAGATGTTGCGAAGTGTTGAGCTTCTCTCACTCCAGCAGTTTGACACAGAGCACTCTTTCCTGAAGAAGATCAGGTTTGTTGACATATTGGCCAACGTATCATTTTAAACATGATAAGAGTTAAGGCCCATTAACTTGAAATTTGTTTCATATAGTAAACAAAGCTATGAAAATAGTTACTAATAAATACTGGCATGTTTAGTTGTAAGGAAACCTATACAAAAGAGACACATACAGAATCTTTGTCATATCAGAGGGCATTGGGAACTGTATTGGTCTCACAGTTTAATGTGATTTCTTTGCTTTATGTTTGTGCAGTATCTTTGAAAGGATATACTGTAGGTAGATTTGATCTCAGTCTGAACATGAAAATCCCTGTCTTCTTGTAGGAACTTCATCACAGCTGGAAGCAGTGGCACCGAACCCTGCAACAAGATCCTCATCATTCAGTGTGATTTTGATGAAGCCTCCCGTAGTGCCAATCTCATTGCCTCTGCAAAGTAGGTCCAACATTTCCTCTCTGTAGGGTATGCAGCACTGTGTGGTTTTGCCATATTGAGTTTTGCTATTCATTTTTAGGTATTCATCCATAAATGAAATCAACAAGATAACTCAGGAGAGCACGGGAAGCAAGGTGTTTGTCTACTTTATCACCAGATTGCCAAGAATGGAAGGAGGGACTTCCTACATCGGCTTTCGTGGAGGTTGGGTTACTACAAATTGTAAATTAAAAATGTCACATTGTTTGAAGAATAGAGAATAATTTAAGACATGTTGACATTTACAGGCCCCTGGAGATCAGCTCACATTGACGACCTCAGACGGTCAAAAGACATTGTTTCAGACATCAAAGTCTTGCAAAACATAACAATCAGTCAAATGTTTGAAACAAAGATGAGCCAGCCTGAAGGTAACCTGACTGATAAACAATTTATAGCAAATAATATTTCCTCCTATATAACATATTCACATGTATTCACATTAAAATCTTTTGTGGCATTACATTTTAAAATATGTTTGTACAGCTATGGAGACTGATGACATGTACACTGAGAATGAGCAGCAAGATGCAGAGTCAGAGGAAAATGTAAGTACTGACAACATATTTTAAACATTTGCCAGTGTGGAAAAAACACAAATTTACAATAGATTTTTTAGCCCTAAACTAAAAAATCTACACTGGACATACATTCTTGTGACACTAGTTTGTGACCAATGTGTCCTCCTGCTGCAGGGCTTGGATAACGTTGTGGACACAACAGCACTGGTGCGGAGCTGTGTGCAGAGTGCAGTAGGCATGCTGAGGGACCAGGTGGAAAGTGGCTTCCGCAGCACTCAGAGAGTTGAGATCCTGCTGACACTTCTCAGTGACAATGATCAAATGAAAGGTACTAACAATTTATTTTTCTTCAGTATTCTTTTTTTGGGGGAGGTTTGAGCAGTTGCAGTGCTCATCGTGTTGTCCAACTCTTGTCAGGTGAATTTCTGCAAACTGTGAAGAGGCATCTTCACTCATTGCTGACAACTTATGATGGCAACACCATCTCATCCATCAAAAGCAACTGGGTCATTAAGGAGGCCTCAAACACGGATGCCTTACAAGAAGGAGGCACCTTCAGGTGAGTGCTTTAGCCGCTGAATATAACATTTCTGGCATGTTTGCCTGTATATTCCTATTTCTTTTGGAACAGCGATGTTAACTTTTTGGAGGTCATGACAGGCACACCCTATGGAAGCGTGTTCAGTCTGTGGTCGTCCCCCTCTTTGCGCAACTTGTTTCAGTTATTGACCGCGACCAAAACTTGGACATCCTGCTAGATAAAAACTGTGGTGAATCTGTCAAGAGGCTGTGGTTGGATATCTTTGGCAATGATAAGCTGCTGGAAATTCCACACCTAACACTGGACCACAAGTAAGTGGTTGGAATATTGCAGTTTGCATAAAGGATACCAAATTCATATAACTGATCAAATGTACAATGCAATTTACTCAGCATATTTACACCTTTTGTTATTTTCTCCTTTCACAGCTCCGAGACAAGAACAATCCTTGTACAGAACTACATTGCCCAAGACAGGACCATGAGCTGCAGCATGCCCTTCAGTTGGAGGATCAAGAACTATCTGGAGGAACTCTTGGTTCATGCACTTCAACATGAAGGTAATGGCCTGTTATGAGGTCATCTCATGTCACTACTGTGAGGTTGTTGTGATTTTTGCTTTTACATTAAATGTGTATGTCTGTTAGGCCACAATCAGCGCACGTTTGATGAGATCTTTTGGAAGACGCCACTGGGACGATACATTGAGAAAGCCGACCCAGAGATGCAAACAGAGTTTTTTCAACGCTACCTTCAGGACTTCATCTCCATGACAATGAATGTGACTTGTGCGGAAGATCTGCAGGTTGTTTTTATGTAGTACTTGAAGCCCTTGAATTTCAGGCTACATGCTGTGTGTATAATCTAATGCACATGATTTGCTTTTCTAGCTCCTGTGTAGTGCCTTGAATTGTTGTGTCAATGAGCTGAGATTGCAGCTCAGTGCCACGGATATGGCACTATCTCTTCCATGGGTCCATGCTGCTTATTACGAGTTCAAGAATCGACTGCAGAACCTCTCCAGAATGATCTGCATTGAGCCTCGGGTGACTCATGACCTCTTGAAGACTCTTCATGCCAGAGACAGGGATGAGCTGGTGAGCCTCTAAAAGATTATTTAAATATTTTAGATAATACCATTCTTTTTCCACTTCATTCAATGTTTTTAAATGTGGCATGCATGATATTGACTTTAAGATTGAATTATTTTTGGTAATATTTAATAATATATTAACTGCGTTGCACTTTCAGTGTTGTGATCATATTCTCCCTGTGTCGAAGGTACTCGATGTGTATGCTGCTTTTGCATGTGTGGAATATCTGGAGCCTTCAGTCCTGGACACGGATGCTCAAAGACAAGCCTGGCTCAGACGGGTCAAAAAACTGCAGGTTCCCATTGAGTTGATCTGCTCAGAGGAGAGTGTGAGACGCTACGGAGAGAGGAGCAAGGTGATCGTCTGTAGAGTCCAGTAAGTGGAGTTTAAATTAACATATTCAGATGGTTCAAGTGGTACAACTTGTATATGTTGAGGTTTTTCGGTTGTCTTTAGATACAACATTAGATCCATTCAGTTGTATGCTTACTTGTTTGTGTTTCTTTGTTCTTAGAGCTGGATGGAATCGGATATTTTCTCTCTCTCTGTTTGTGGAGCACATGTTGTTGGGCATTGAAGAGATAGAGAAGAAGCTGGCACCTTTAGTTCTGGAGCATACTAAAGGGCTCGGCCAGGTCGGTCTAGGTTCTTTGTACTAACATGAATTCATGAGATAAATTCATTGAGTTAACATAAAACTGCATCCACAATTACCACAAGAATTCCATCCATAATAAAATGTATTATGTTTGATCTCTCATCAAGATACTGGAAAAGAATTCTGACCTCAAAACTAAGGAGTCTTTTGAGGAAGTAATTTGTTTGCTCAAGAAATGCAAAGATGGAGCCGTTGAACGCATCTTCAGGTAGAAATTCAGTTTTCTATCTTTTGCATTTTAGCTGAATCTCCTCTACTGTACTTTGCCTCCACTCTGTGTCTTCACCTGTTGTTTCTGCTTAATCCAGGTTTGGTTGTACACTGTGTCCAGTGTGTATGGGAGACCCCCAAGATCCACTCTCCCTTCCATGTGACCACATCTACTGTGTGGCCTGTATCAAAAAGTGGTTGATCCCTGGTCAGATGTACTGTCCCCTCTGCATACAGCCAGTTGCCGACGACTACCCCATCGTTCCTTCAGATGACATAAGGTTGGTAACTGTACATGAATAAGAACTATAGGATCTGATTTTAATTATTTTGTTCCTCACAGATGTGTGGTTCTTTTCACACGTACACAAACTCCTTCAATGTACCCTGTTTTTTGTTATTAGTTCCTTCATAGAATTTAGGTAACTTCATGCCGTGTGAATCTGGCATGTAATACATTTAAACAAAAGCCTCTTTAACTCTTGTGTCTCTTGTTTTGTGTAGGATTCTAATCAACCAACAGGCTCGGTTCAGAAAGCAGTGCAATGCTTTCTTCATTGACCTGGTGTCCACTGTGTGCTTCAAGGACAACTCCCCCCCCTGTTCAATTGTCATTCTCCATTTGCTGTCCTTTCTCATGGTGGAGGCCAACCCTGTTCCCGCTGTCAGAGGCAGGACACTGTTTTTACTCTGGTCACTTGTGTGAATGCACAACCATGTCTCTGCTTATACATGTTTTTTCATCTCTGACTATGCTTCTTTTTTTCTTTTTTTTTTCTGCAGCTAATCGACAAGTTCTTACAAAGATGCTCTCTCCGTTTGATGACTCTGTGGATAGAAATCCAGTGGTTCGGTCAGTAGTGCTCAAACTCCTGCTGAAGTATAGGTGAGGTGCTATGGTTGCACATTGCATAAAGCCTGCTTGTGTACGTGTTTAACATTTTTTGCAGCGTTTCTCATTTTTCTGTGAATTGCGTTGTTTCTGAAGCTTCGATGAAGTTAAAGGTTACCTGCAGAAGCATCTGGAGGCAGTTGAGCAGAGCAACATCTTGGAGAAGACAGACAAAACTGAACTCTACTTGTTGTACATAAACTGCCTGGAGGTACATATTAATTCACACTCTACTGTGCATTTGAAATAAAGCCTTTTCTTTTGTTCAGCAACACTTTCTAAAATAAAGTCGGAAAAGTTCAAATACGCAAATCACACATCTGGATTGTAGTATCTTGCTCTGCGATCTAACTTGTTTTCATACGGTATACACATGTTTTACCTTTTCATTTCTCTAGGATTCCATGTTTGAAAGGTTGCAGTTCAGGTCCACTGCAGACCAGCAGGTGTGCCTGCAGGATGAAAGTGCCTTCCTGACTGACTATCTGCAGTCACATGGTGCTGAAGCAGCCACTGTGGAGTATCTGCAGCAGGTGGCCAGAGTGCGTATGGACCTGGATATGGCTGCCAGCCTCATTGTGACAAAACTGAAAAGGACAGGTGTGACATTTTGATGAAAACAGTATTTGTTTTGCCCATACTGTACTCTTATCAGTGACTGAAAAATGTAAAGACGTTCTTTCTGTTATTTATCATACCAGAGGCTCAAGAGAGTGGTAAAAGTGGAACCACAGCCTTCGTGACCAGTGTGATGGACTTGTGTAGGCACAGTGGAAACAACTGGTATCGTGTCTACTTGATCCGTAAGATCTGCAGCCAACATGGAGTGGAGTTTGTCCAGAAACTCCTTACAGTGGATAAAATGCGCTGGCTTTTCCCTGACGAAGTTCTGCAAAAGGTTCAATTATCCACATTGTGATTTTTAGCGTTAGTGCCCAATTTAAGGCAATGTTGTATTCTAAATACAATGCTATGTAATGAAATATTGTGGTTACATTTTCATTCTACAGAGTGAGGAAGCCACCCCAATAGATCAGTATCTCGTGTGTGGGGAAGACTACCAGACTATCAGAAATGCTGTTGCAAAGGGAGTTATGGAAGCCAAAGTGGACGGACTGGACGAGACGTGTGAGGTAATGTTACTTCACTATCTTGTTGGTAACTGAGCATCAGGTCACTCTGCTTTTGTTTGCTTGTTTACTTGAGTATCTTGTTGCTCTGTTGCTTTCTCCTCATAGGGGTGCAGGTGCTTGCCACAGTGCACGACAGTTTATCTTCTGTTGGCGCTGTACAGAGAAGTCACCACTCTCTACAGAGAAGCCAATGCTAGCTTCCATCCCAAGCCTGAGGTAGATGAAGACCAAATGGGCTGCTCTCATGTTTGTTCACACGTATCTGATCTTGTGTGTTTCTGTCTTTGTTTAAGCAAGCTCGATTGAACTAAAACTGGATTAATCTAATACAAACAAACATAAAATGTGTTTTCCTGAGAATAACAAAGACAGATGTTACCATCAACCAGCCCTTAGTTATGCAGAGTCTTATGCAACAAAATAAAAAAAAAGATTGTAGTGTAAACTTGTTTTCGCATTTTCTGAACTTGTATCACCAGAAGAAATGTTTAATTACTGCAAACAGTGCTAACACGTCCACATGCTTTATTAAAGTTACAGAAACTAAAGATCTAATTTGTTAGTACATTTCCCACATGCTCTTTTCAAGGAACAGACTTATTTGAGTTCAAGTAACTTTATTTCAAGCCATATCTTGCTTGCAGTTAGAACTGTATTAATTCAATTTACCAAATACAAAAATGCAGTTTTGTTTCTGTCTCTGTCAGTAAAATGTATTCATACAGTCTTTTTGTGTGTCTTTGTACCAACAGCAATTGAAAGCCCTGGAGGCCTACATCCAGACCTCCAAATTCCTTACCAACCCAAAGGTGAAGGCCTTCGCCCAGGATCTGGTGACCAACCAACTCGGGGCGTTGGGTGTTCGTCCCGGGACCTCCGGTGCCCAGTGTGTGCTGGTGGACTTAACTATTCACCTGGCTGCTGTCTTGCTCTGTGGCACCCAGGGGATCTTGGCTCCCCTGCAGCAGCTGGCAATGGAACCTGCCACCATGCAGGTATGAACATTGCCAGCTTCTTTCAAGGTTGACTACTAGGCCTCCTCTTCTGTGAAGTGAATGTGATGTTTTAATCTGTTGGTACAGGCAGCCTTCTTGCCTACCATGCCAGAGGACATGTTGGCAGTGGCTCAACAAGCTATGGGACCATTGCAGTGGTACCGTAAGTCACAGCCAGACATCAATTCTCTCTATTATGAAATATAATTTTTTATAATGTAGTAATTTTTATTTACTCTTTCCATAGATTGTCCAAATGGTCACCCGTGCACCATTGGAGAGGTATGTTATGTTCAGTCTGACTCATAATGACTTTATAATTAGTCTCTCTTTTTTTGTAGCAGTACTATTTTCTTTCGTCCTGTTTCTTTTTCTATAGTGCGGCCAGCCCATGCAAACAAGTCGCTGTTTGGACTGTGGTTTTGAAATTGGAGGACTCAACCACCAGCCTGTGCAGGGATTTCGTGTTGTTCAGTTGCAGTAAGTTGTCTTTAAGTTAATTTGGGAAACAAATGTAATACAGAAGAAAGTTAATTAGTTATTATTTTTCTTTTAATTTATATTTTTTAATTGTCTTCTGACAGGGGTGACCGCACTCAGACAGGCCACGTCCTCGGCGACCCCGTTCGCAGAGACAATCCAGACATGCTGGACACAAAGAGCATTTCCCCTGTTCCCTTCACCATTGTCCGCATGCTCACTCACATGGCCATGCTGCTCGGTGCCTGCAGCCACTTACAGGTAGCTTGAACAAAATAATGAGAACAGCTCTAATGGAGATTATTCCCCCCTGCAATATGTTTAAAAGTGCAGTTTTAGGGACAAACTATCATTCTGGTGTTACAGCACTGTTGATATCTTTCTGTTTGCATTTAAGAGTGGGGTGTCGGGTCAGTCATCCACTTTATTTGTGTTTCTAGTCCGTCTCTGCCATCATCAAGCCTCCAGTCGCTGACCCAGGGGCATTTCTACTTGCCCACCTGCGAAAGGACCTAAAGCATGTTATCAGAACCCTGGGAAAAGGGACAGATGACACGGTCAGCGCCGTCCACCTGCTCATCAGCAGCCTCCTGAATCCCCACCAGCAACAGCAGTGTAAGAAAAAACTTAGAATAAATTGACTGTAAATAATAATGTGCTGTGTCAGTATTTGGAAAGACAAAGATGAAAGTTATGAGTTAAGATTCCAACCCGTATCCACTAATGTAGTACAGCTATGTTACTGTTTTCACCTCCATTCTGAAGGTAGTGAAAGCATTTGTAAAGTGTGTTGCTCCTGAACCCTCTCTTGCCTTGTTACTGTATATTTGGAGGCTGTGACAGAAAATGGGAAAGAGGGGAAAGGGGCGCCTTCTAGTGGTCATAAATTGTGTGGTGTTCATTTTGTTATTTGTCTATAGATATGGGATGTTATGAAGGTTTTGTACAAAGTAAGTAACCCAAGTCAACAAATTCAAGATTTGTGGGTCACAGTGGCCCATTGCAATGTCATTTCTAGCTTCCAAATGGTCCAGGATGATATGGCAATGCTATTACAGTGGTAACTTACTAATAAATAATGTGCAACATGTTTTATTTGTTTTGAGACCTGCCTACCTAGGTTACATTGTGGCCCTCCAGAATTTTTAGTTTCACTTGGTTACCTCCTACCGTCTTTCCTTTCAGGGCCCGTTCCTTATAACAATCAGCTGTCCACCAAAGAGGCTAGAAATGGATGGGAGATGGAAGTGAGCAACGCCATCATCACACCTCAGCTGAAGGTATTGATATTTGAATATGTACTTGTTCTTAAAGAGAACAAATGAAGCAAATAAGGAAATGGCAAATAATTCTGTCTGTTTGTAAGAGATCTACAAGTAATGCATTGTTTTCCTTTGTCATCCTCTCCCCCACAGCACTTGGATAGACAGCTAAAGGAAGTGAACACATTTATCCGGTCTGACTCGCGCATCTCTGCCAATCCAATCATGATGCTCATTTTTGGCGAACCCCGTCACTTCCTGGACTCATTTCCCCCAAATTCTCTGATCCATGGCTCTGTCGTGTGGAGCTGCCGGGAGAAAGTATCTCTGCTGAGCCTCACCCACATAGTAGAGCAGAATGATGGAAAAGACACCTTGCCCGTGCTCTGGAGATTTCTGCATAAGGTAAGAAAACGATGACCGAACATGCACGTCCACTTTAAAAAATAAAAATAAAACTCAAAAGAATCCTACTTGTAGCAGATTTTGAAAAGTTACTCCTAAACTGAATAGTAAAAAATGTTTAATTTCCCGTAAAATCAGGTCATAATATCAGTGTTGTTCTTGTTGGAGGTTGTTGCAGCTGTGAGTTTTTATTTACCAATAATTCTTCTCAAAGTGCGCTGAAAGTGATCATCACTCCAAGGAATTGAAGACACAGCTCTTTAATCAACATATAAATGATTATAAACTCTTTATTGAGTTTAAATGTGTGGCCCTGTTTTTGTATTCTAACATTATTATAGAACGTATGATAACCAATTTGATCCCTTTGCAACAACATTTAAATTAATTAAGATATTAACATCAATGTACTTGGGTATTTTCTTTTCAGGAAGCAGAACTCCGACTGGTGAAGCACCTTCCTGACATCCTCACTCTCCAGAGAGATCTGGTCAAGAAGTTTCAAAACATCACTGAGCTGACTTGTGGCACCATTGCCGAATTCCTCCACAGTCAGAAAGCAGGTAGGAAACCAACTGTCTTTAGTTCTCAACCTTTCCAGCTGTGCGACTCACTTGTACAAGAGGTACAACGTTCCCTCCTATTCCTAATTACCCCTTTCTTGGAAATGTTTTTGTGAACTAGCTGCCAACATACAGTTCAACACCAAGTAATGAGTTGTTTTAACCTGGAAGGAGACAATGATTGAGTATTCTTAAAAGAGAGAAATCTCTTCCACACCTGAGAGCCGTTGATGTGAACAACAGTGACCTTTTATACCACTGATGTGTGTGTACGCTTTTGTTTTCTTCGTGTGTGCAGTTTCACTGAAAGCCTGGTATGAAAAATACATCAAAATCTTCCTGACAAGCTGGAATCAGCTCAGAGTGTCTTTGGCGACTAACGGTGAACAACACAAACTGTCCACGCCACTTGCTTTGTTACACAAACACTGGTCTGTCGTGATCTGACTTGGATTGAAATGTTGTCGCTCAGGTGAGATTAAGATCCCAGCTGAGTTCTGCCAGAAGGACCTGAACCTCAAAAGCGACTTCAAGGTGCTGTTACCACGGCGACAGGGCCCGGGCCTGTGCTCTACAGCCCTTGTCAGCTACCTCATCGCCCTGCACAATGACCTGGTCTACTGTGTGGATAAACACACCGGCGAGGAGACCAGGTGGGGGCGCTCACGTCACATTTTTCTCGCTTGCACACGTTTGGCTGCAAGAACATAAGTCTCCAAATGCACACTACTATATTATACAATTTGGGTATTGGTTTTACCGAGAGATTGTTTGAAGGATAGAAAGATAACATTTTAATTACCAAGTCATAGCCAGAAAGCAGCGGAACTCGAAAAAAAGCTTGTTTGCAGATATTCTCACATAATACAGAGATACTGTGTCTCGGCTGACTGGTCTGTTTATACCTCCCCTAGCTACAAAGTGAGCCCTGCAGATGTGACTGACCTGCACGTGATTCGGTATGAGCTGGACAGGGACCTGATGCCCCTGGTTCTGTCCAACACCCAGTACAGCATTGAGAGAGGCCAGGAGACTCTTCATGAGTACGACTTGCCCAAGATCCAGCAGCAGATCGTCTCCCGCTTCTTACTGGGCAAACCTCTCATCACTCTCAATGTGAGCAAATGGAAAGCACAAACAAAGCCCAGTGACTTTTCTCAATAATTAGTGTTTGTCTGGAAAATTGTTAAAACACCATCTTCTCTTTTCCACAGGGCATTCCAACACTAGTGAACAGACACGAGCGCAACTATGAGATTATCCTGAAGGATGTGAAAGCAAAAGTCAAGCAAGTAAGTTGTGATATATGGTACAGGAAGCAGCCCACTGGAACTATCAATAATTGATCACGTACAGTAAATGAAACATGTTGCTGCAAATCTCCCCTCGTGAGATTACACAACCTGTGTCTGTGTGCCAACAGGAGCCTCTTCAGACTCTCACCCTGTTCGCCGTGGCCGGGGAGCTGCATTCCTACAGTGAGGTGTGTGAGGCCTTGTCCACGCTGGAAGTGGCCCTGGGTTTCCTCGCCATGACCGGGGGAGAGCCTCACATGCAGCTGTCCTGCTACCTGGAGGAGGTGCTGCAGATGGAAAACCAGACGGCGCCGCACATCCTCAAGGTCAGCCTATCGGAGACACCGGTTATTTTATCCTGTTGCACATTCTCTTGCTTCCACTGAATAAACAGCCAATTTTTTTTCTTTGTATACAAACTATTTGCCAAATATGCCACTAAGAATTATTATTTTTTTATTATCAGACTTTTGTGGAATAATGCTGTTCTTTTACTCCCTGAGTATTAGATTTAAACCGACATGGTCTTAGATGGTGTGGGTCTTTTTTTTTTTTTTACGTGTTAGAAATCTAATAGAACTTAATGTTCTCCCTGTTTTGCCCGCAGACCCTGAGCATGTGCTGTCTACAGCATTGTGTGGCTCTGTGGCAGCTGCTGGCCTCACTCAAATCAGAAAATATGCTGCGGCTCAAGAGGGTAAGGCATCACACAGTGCTTCCAGTATTGTTATTATTATTATTATTTTGCCTATCTATGCATCCCCTGTGTTCTTTAGGATCCATTTGTGGGAGTCTCAGAGAAGTACAAACAGGCCCTGGGTGAGGACGAGCACCGGCTGCTGACTGGCTTCTTCTCTAAGAACAGTGCCGACACTTTCCTGCTGGAGATGCACGAGTTCCTGGTGCTGGTCCTTAAAACGCCCAATGCACCCGATACCTACAGGCCAGACTGGGGGTAAAACAAAAAAGTTATTTGTGATTTAACATTTCTATAATTCTGAAAATCGTGTCTAAAAATTATATTATTCCAGGTGTTTATTGTAAAGTGCAGAAATCATGTGAAAACTGTGAGGACTGAGTACATTTCTGAACGTCTTGTCTAATAAGGGTTGATCATTCAAAATGAAATACAGAAAAAAGTCGAAACAAAGTGGATGTTGTTCCATTCCCACTTTGAGCCACCTTGGTGGGATTTGGCGTGTTGCACGCAAACGAACCTGAAGTTAATTTTGGTCAGAGTTGGCTCTCTACATGTGGGTTGTCCTGGAAAAGCCACAGACAAAAGCTTATTTTGTACAAATTTCTTTTATTTGATTGGGCTCCGGTACAAAGAAAATGTCTGTCCCTATGAACCCATGAAGTTGAAATACTATGCCTATTAAGTATCATGGCCTAAGCATTTCCTGTATCTATAAATCTTCAAAATGTACCTCTAGTCTTCAGCCTTAATTAAATTTTAGCTCCTTCATTTTATTTAGTTGAAACAAAGAATTAGGAAAATTAGACTGGCATGGGTGTGTCTGTGTGTGTGTGTGTGTGTGTGTGTATGTTAGTGTGATGACTTGCAAAGTCAGATGTATTAAGTGTGTGTTTTGTTTCTTAAAAGCCTAAAAGAAGCAGTTGTGTCCTACATGGAGCGCAAAGACCTGGACACCCCCCCTGATGTGGAGGAGCTCTTCCCAGAGGAGATCTGCCTGTCCCAGTATGTTGAAGCCTGGAAGTTCATTGTGGCCTTCAAGCAGGAGCTCGGTCAGAGACAATAAAGGCGAGATGAAAGGGATGTTGTTCAGCCTTTATTTGACATCATCGAATGCCTCAGATGATGTTTACAATCAGGATGAATCAACAGTATTGAAGCGGTGTGCATGGATGTGGGAGATATTAAGTATTTTACACATCGTTATGCAGAGATGTGCCTTTTTAAAAGCACTGCTGTTAAGCTCCATAGTGCCACAGAATAAGTGTGCACTTCATATTTACCCATATGAAGACATGATTTAGATTTTTTTATTATTATTATCTTTTCTCATATTGTGATGTTTTCCATTTTCCTAAGCACCAACATTTTCGTACAGGTGAATGTCTTCTTGCTGGTACTTTACTTGTAATGTGAATTTGTCTGCAGAAAAACAATCTGAACTCTACTCAGGTATAAAATGATGAATAACTCGGGGGTCTCTAAATCAAACTGACCTAAGTCACTTTATCAAGAATAATGTGTATTTTCACTTTGCGTACAGCATCTGTTTTGTCATTTCCATCATGTATCACTGTTAAGTCGTGTTGTGTTCATGTTTCATGTAAAAGTTGTACTTGCCTTTCCTCCACTTTTTAAAGTCTTAAATGACAAAGTTTATTTCCTTAAAACACATTCCACCTTTAACTGTTTTTTTCCCATAAAATTTTCTTTAAGTCTTGATTAGATGTTCGTCATATTTACAGAAGACTAAATACTTTGTTATTCTCTCACTTGCCTGATTACCAGTTTTTTTTATTGGTGCTTTATACTGCTTCCAATAAACCATAACTGTCCTGTTTGTGTGCTTGTTGTTGTGTATTATGAGATAATACATACACATTTCTAATGTGGCGTCTTATTCACCTCATGCTGGTGTGTCTGTGGTCTCAGTACGCCGCCCTTCCCTTCCAGACTAACCATTGAATTATATCACCTTAATGTGTAATATGTGAATATGGTGCAGCAGTATAAATATAATTTGCCGAACTGTAACTGTCTCTGTCTCCCGTAGAAAAACTGGATTTGGGCCTTTACATAGGGTCGTTGTTTCTTGTGTTTCCACCCAAATTACAAGAACAACATATTGTTTATATATATATATATATATATATATATATATATATATATATATATTTTTTTCTTTTTTTTTTTTTTCTCACTTACTCCCATAGTGGTATCTTCCCATACAGATACTTTGGGTTTTACTACCAGACTTCGAGATCTCTCGCATTTTTGTTGCCACCCCTATATAATACAGGGATAATTGAATGAAACTACATTTTTGCTGCTCACAATATTGAAAAAGGTCAGTCAACACCAGTGTGTAACTGCAGAAATGTCATGGGATGGCTGAATAATCCACGGACACCCATTGCAGCTACTCTACCAAATAACTTTGCACAATTGTAGAACTGGTAGATCTAAATTAAGTTGTACTTGGTATCTTAAAAAACATTTTGTGTACGTACAGTTGGAAAGAGTAGATTCTCAACTGCATTCACAAGAAAATGACTCCCTATTTCCATGTTACATCACTGCCAAAAGCCAACAGAGGCCATCCATGATGGAGTGTTCAGGAAATGGCTGCTTGCCTAAGGTTACGTGACTTTCTGACCCTCTGTTGGTGGGAGCTCAATGTGTTTCTGATCAGACTGATGGAAATGATAAGGACAAGACAGCCGCAAGACTGCTGCTGGACGGCTCCTTAATTCAATTTCCTCTATACCAAAGCAATGTTTAGCATAACAATGACAAATGGAAGCATGCGCCTGTGAAAGTAAACCATACCAGCGACCACCCTCTGGGAGTCTTCAGTCAGTCTAAATTATATCCATGAGTTAGTCATAGGCTGTAAGATTTTCAGATTTCACCAAAATACCGTTAAATGCTTTGCTTTGTCTAAGGGGCTCAGTGATGCATCTATTAAGCAAAGAATCCAATCTACTAATCATGAAAGAGATATGGTCCCAGTTGAAGTGGTGATTCAGATTCCAAGTTGACAGACTGAGAACCGGCGCTGGCAGCCAGCAGATTCCACCAGGCTAAGCTGATGCTGACATCTAGCCACGTCCTCGCTGCTCATTAGCGAACCCAAATGTGGAAGAACTGTACATGGGGTTAATAAACACACCCACAAATGGGTCATGTGGCGTGATTTGCGGCACTCAGTCCTGTAGAGCAAGCCTCACTGGGCAAGCTCAATCACTTTCACTTCCACTTCTGTAGGCTTCAAAGCCGCCATGCCAGTGGCACAAAGGGAAGGGTACAACTGGGCCAAATTCTCTTCTCTGCTCTGTTTGTTTCTTGTCTTTGTCTCTTGATGAGGAGGAATTAGGGGCAAAATTACTGTGCATCGTGGATCACATTTAATGATATTCATAGTTGATGGACAATTGGTATCAGGTCACAAGCATCAGGGTATTATGATTAACAAAGCCAGATAACGACGTGCAGAAATTACCTCTGTTGGTTTGCAGCTACAGTTTGATGGAGGGTTTGACTGTCACGGAGACTGTGTATAGTGTATATATATACAGTATCAGTCAAAAGTTTGAACACACTTTCCCATTCACTTAAATGGGAATGTGTGTCCATACTTTTGACTGGTACTGTATTTTTATGTACCTTATATTTGAATCCCTCCATTTAAAATGATCTGGTTTTGTTTTAAGCCACACTTAAAACAAAACCAGCTTCCCTGGTGGCTCGATGGTTGAAGACATACTTGGTTTGAATGTGGCCAGCAAACCTTGTTGCATGTAACCCCACACTCTTTCTCCACATGGTTCCTGTTGCTCCCTCGTCTGTGAGCTGTTAAAAAAAAGGTAGATGATGTCACAAAATAATATTTTAAAATTCAGCCCTGTTAAATCTAGGTCAGCAATCTTAATCAATTCTCCCCTTCATACTTGTCTTGAGTTACTCCTGTGTATCTATTAACCCTTCAGAGATGCCCTATGAACTTTACAATCCAGTTAAAATAATACAAAGTTCAGCTTTGAATCGTCACTGTGCCTTGATCTGTGGAGGAGTTTCAAACTTAACCCTTTGCAAAACAGCCGCAGATATTCATCAAGTTTACACCTTTGGGATCCAATATCATTTGCCAGTCAGGCGCTTTAAGCCAAAAGGGAGCTAAGATTTTAATGATTGTGGTATGAAATCAGTACCCTGAAATACCTCTGAGACCTCAGAAAGCACACCAACAGGCTACTGTATTTTCTATGGGGTATTACATATGCTTTACTGGCGGTCTGGGAAAATGTTTTCTTTAAATTAGCCCTTCAGGGTGCTGCTGTTATTGCATTTTTATCAAATTAGTGTATTTTAATTACTACGTCATCTGAAATGTATGTGCCAGTAGGTCACAGTGAGGTGAGAGCAGAGACCGCGTCCAAACTCTCAGGTCGCCCAGCCTGCTGTGCAATGCTTAGATGAGGGAGAGAGAGAGAGAAAACCTCAGTGAGCACATCTGTGAATTATATTAGCTAATTGTGTGCACTTCTCTTTGCACTCAACACTTGAGTTGTCCTCCAGGCACAAGGAAGAAATTAAGAGCACTGCTGCCATGTTGTTCTATTAAATACGTGAAGAGAAAATACAATTACTAGTTAAGTGGGAACATACCACATGGGATTATGAGAGGCACAGCGTTTCAAGACTTCAGAGTGAGTAAATGTTTTGCCTTGCGCAATGAGCAGGTTTCCCAGCAATACTATTGTGAGATGTACATGAAAACAGAGGGCAGAAGACAGAAAGCAGTATAACAGAAGCATACCATCTTTGGTTGCTCCTTCTGAACTTGCCTCTCCTGTCTGCCTGCCTGTAAAATACAGATAAAAGTCTCTCAAAAATTGCAGTTACCTGCAAAATTATGGACTTTCCCCAATGGAAAATGGCTATTTTTGCATAATACTGAGTCACCCCAGTCCTGCTGCAAAACTCACCTCGGGCAGAGAAAGCTTAACTGAACCTGATTCATTACTACAGCTTGAATTTCAATATGAAACTGTCTGCTACAGGCAGACTTTGCATTCCGTAACAATAAAACCACATATTAAATCTGTGGTAAGATGAGAGTGTGTTTGAGAAGCCCGGAAACATGTCTCACATTTCCCAAATAATGAGAAGAAGCAAGATAGGGTTATGTGTCAGGCACTGTTACATTACCATTGTAAGAATCTCCTGCTGCTCTCACCAACTTTTGTTTTGGGAAAAAGGCACTGTGGAAAAAGGTAAAGGCACTGGATGAAAGCCAGAATGGCTCTTCAGTGCATCTTGTTGGTAGGGAAACAGTTTGAAGAACTAGTCTCAAGGCTGGAAGACAATTCCTCTAATGTTACAGACTGGTTTCTGCTCTGCTCTCATACCACTGTCTTGTTCCATCAGGTGCTAGCGAGCTACAGAAGAACCGTGGCTAATGTTCATACCATCACTTTGTATAGTGTGCATTTAGTTTTTCTTTCGATGAATTTAAACCAGTCTACCATATAGAGACATACTATATAAAGGTGACTTTGTCCTTCATGGGCAGCTTAAAATAGTCCTGCAAGGGGCAGTTTCTCATGAAGACTGCTGAGCTGATTGGCCGATGCTAATCATTATGCTAGTCTTCAGGAGATCCTCAGCTGTCCCTGGTTTCCCAGCAGATATTGCATGAAGAATTAGGACTTCACCTTCACTTTATAGGTGGTGCTTAGAGCCTCCTAGCTTTCTGGCCTTTGGCAAAACATGTCCAAAGTTGACTGAGTAGGGCTTAGCAGACCTGTCAGGTTCCCACCCACGTTTTTGCCCTTCCACTCTCATTGTGTGGTTGTCCCTGAAAGCCCTGACTTTGTTTCTCTTTTCTTCCCAGTGACGGATGGCTGTTCTTTTCAAAAAGACTGAAGTGCTTGCCATCTTTATACTTCTAGGTTTTAGTCATAAATGTTGCTAAATTGTTATTATGTAAGATTTCCAGAATTTTGACAGCGTAGAGTTTTTATTCTTGGAGGGGTTTGGATTGTGTGCCATAAATCAAACAACAGAGTAGCCTATCAGTTTACATCAAGGCTGAGAAATGCCGGAGGCTGTTACAACAGAAAACTCTCCTTTGAAAGAGAGAAAACAGTTGCTGCCTGGCACACAGCAAAGAGTGTTATGTAATACAATTAAAAACTGTTCTCTCTCTCCACTTTGTCCCCTTGTCTTTTTTCCTTTTGCTTACTCTCTTACTCTTCTTTCCATCATTCTTTCCTTCTTTCTCTCTAGCTCCTCTTCTCCCTGATGTGCTTTGTTATCTGACGGCCTTTGGCTGTGAATAGATAATGACTGTGCAAGAGGTTTTGTTTACCATGGATACCAAAGGATTAGAGTGATTACTACTGGTGCCACTGTTGTAACAAGCCAGGGAAGCCTTCCACAGTCTATGCAGGTGCTGACAGTTATCCTGTTCAAGATTAGAGAACTTGGATTATGGGTTATTTTTCTCCACCTGGTGACGAGAGACAAGAAGAAAAGGCTGAACGTCGCAATGCCAAGGCCCAAGGAACAGGGGCTGTCCTGGGTGAAAGTAATCCACAGCCTCCGTATTTGTGTTGAACATTGGCTTGTTCATTCTTCAGAGTTGTGTTAGCTGTAGCCCACGATACGCAGTCTTAGTAGTGGAAATTACGTCACTTTCTACCTTGACCTTTCACCTTGGTATTCCCTAATGCCTGTGGCGGCCCATAGAGGAAGATGGTTCCTCTGCCTCCAACTATGCTCTGCTGTGGTCACGGCCCAAGCTGGTGTTCAGTTTCACAGCGCCTCTCTTCTTGGCCCCAGGACAAATACACAACACCCTCTCCGATTGCACTTGATAATATTTATCCGCAATTATAATTCCACAGATATGGATTCTTGAGTGGAATACAGTGGCAGCAGACAAAGCAGAGCGGCCTTGAGCCCCCGACTAGGTCTTGCCGAGGTGGATTCCTGCATGAACCCCAGACAATTCATGTTCTCTTCAGCAGTGGGGCAAAATAAGCAATGTAGCCATTAAGAGCTCCAGTGCAATGGGGAAACACTTGGCTGTATATTTGTCCTTGTGATGAGTGCATGCATTGCTATAGTGAAATGTGAAACCAGCTCGAATACACACTAAGTGTTGCACGTGAGGGGTGGTCACAGTTTAAATAAATGAATCCAGCTTCTAGTGAGCCACGGCCTCGTCCGCAATAACCCCCAAAACCAGGCAATGTCAAAGATAAGTGTATTAATGACTTCAGTTGAACAGCACGCCATAAACCATGAAGTCGTAAATCGGTCAAACACACATATACAGGTATGAGAAACACCCCTGAACGGAGAGACTCTCATCAGTCTCTGCCATAATAGGATGATTTATAACGACCAGATGATTGATCATTTCCAGAGTGGAAACAACACTGTCAGCTTGTTGTTTGTGCATGCAGATGAGTGTTCGAATGAGTTTGAGGGAAGAAGGTTGTCTCAAAGTTGAGAAAACCAACCATTTGTGTTATAGCTGAAGTGAAGATGGAGTCACTAGCCCAAAGTTTATCAATAATTTTGGCCTAAATGTCCAGATAATAAAAGGGAATGTTAAATGTGCAATAAGCTGTGAACTCAACATATTGTATATCATCACCTTTAAAGTTTAAATGGCAAACGATTGCCTAATTACACATCTAGTAGATGCAGAGCAATATAGTGTTGTTTTGGATTATTGTTTGTATCCGGCCTGAAAAATGTAATACCAATATTCACCAATTTGGTGCTGGGCAGGTTATTTTTCTCCAAAAACAGCTATCCACTGCGGCCGAACACAATATGAGATCAGTGAATTCAAACCAAAACATTAAAGTTACGTGTCAGAAAACCAAAACAACGCTTCGTACCTGAGGGGAACTTTAGGGATAATTCTTTGTGCGTTTGTCACTACGAGTGACCCCTGTCACATACAAGTAGTCATGTGATCCATTGTTGATGTAAAGCTTTTCATAGTAGCCACTATGAGGTTTGATGAATTTGTCAAGTGAACTCAGTCACCCAAAATATCAAATTAGCTAGCGGTTCTTTGACTGAACCTGTCACTGTGAAGGAGTCTCCTAACATTGCATGTATTTGGGGTAAAAATCCATATGTTGTACATGAAAAGCAATATTTAACTTGGCCAATCAGAGAGAATATGCATCTCCTTACCTATGGACCTTATTGCCTCAAACTGCGGAGCCCCATATGTCTTGAGATCATCCGTCTCATTTCTGGTCAGCCTGCATCCGGTATAAGCTGGAGCTCTTATTGAGGATCAGCCTGTGATTTGTTGATTGTCTTGGCTATTAGAGATGGCATCAGAGGATTGTGGATTTTCGAGCAGGGGAAGTAGATTGAAATAATGAGGGGAAGGAACGGCTGCCAGCCTCTGCTTTTTTAACCTGCATACACATAGAGAGATCTGTGTGCAATATTGTTGTTACTGGCAGGGCCTATTTTGGGCAAGTCAGCACTACCCTGTGATGCCCAGGAACGACATGCGTGTAATTTCCTGCCAGGGGCAGTCATTTGGTTATTACTGCTGCTCACTGGCAGCCCGCTCATGTTCTGTCTCTGATTTCCAAAATGAAACATGTATATTTTTCTTTTGTCGACAGCAGCAATATTTCCAGGCAAATCAAAATTGTGGATCGAGAAGGTTTGAGGTCTTAGAAAACTTCAGTTTATAATGAAATGTATGAAATGTCTGAATTGGACCATTTATAAATATGCTCCAGAAGTGCTCTTGGATTTGAAAAATAGCCTGTTTACTCTACCTTGTAATGCCCCATAGGATGGATTTCCAAACTGTATACATAAAGCTTGCACAAACAATACAGACTAATTACAATGTCTCTTGAATTACATGATATTTAGCTGGTGATAACAGGAAGGTCACATGTAATTAAAAGTTATTAATGAGCATACTGACTAAAATGAATGTTGTTTGAACGTTCAGTATCTAAAGTGAATCAGCTCCATCTTTCTTTCCGAATGTGATTTGTAGAATTCATTGGCCTGGTCGGGCCAATGTCTGCTTAGATTACATCCACCCATTAGAGAGACAGAAAAATGGTTTATGTGAAGTGAGATCAATTACTAGTGTGTACAACACACAGTGACACACATTTAGCCTTAAATTGTTTGATGTTCTTTATGAAATTAGATTTCCACAGGGCACTGTTTTTGCGTTAAACGAAAGTGACAATTTGACAAATTGTGATGGTGATGACTGCCACATTCCCAGTATCAAATTCAGCAATAAAACTTTTGGTGAGCCATGACACAACACGACAAAGCAATCAAAAGATATCAAACGCAGAGTTTGAACAGCTTCGTCCACTGAACAACTTGTCAGCCTCAACTCATTCCACCCAGTTTATTGGCAATTTCATTCGCTTTGGTCTACCATTATTAAGACAAAAAAAAAAGCTAAATAAAAGGGATTGGCACAAAAAAGAGCCTTGAAGTTATTAAAAGGCAAGAGGTTCTCCCTCACTGGGTCCCACAGCTGAGCATCAGTATTCCACAGCCATCAGATAGTTGGCTTGGCTGATAGCACAGCCTGGGGCATGGGCTGTAAGCCAAGAAAGACTAATGGCTGAATTACTGGTTACAAGCAGCTGGGCCCATCAACCAATTGACACCATCACACGAGGGTATATGTGTTTGAACTTGATGCACTTTTAAAATCATGAGAACGGAAGAATTTAATCCGGGAAAACAGTGGCGCTCCTCTCAGTGCCGTCCTTACGATTACATGGTGTGAAAGGAGACATCCGTGCTGTCCGAACACTGTGAAACAGCCCTGAGATTCCAGAACACCCTGACTGTTCATAAAGTGGAGGAAGGATCATGCTAGCCTCTTGACCTTAGGGTCGCAGGCTCAGCTAAGAGGTTCTGTAGTGGATAAGAGAAATGAGCTCATGAAAACAGAAGATACCGTACATGCAGTTTGAACACATAGCATGCAGCCTCATACAATGCTACTGTTTATCTCGTTCTTCATGAATTCTGAAACTCCTGCAAGCTCCTCTTGATTTTCAATTTTTTTATTTGTATTGTGTATTTGACAGACTAAGCTTGCAACACACTCCCAGTTAAACAAATGTACACACATCAGACAGAGCTGTGAATTATTTCAAAGCAGACGGAAACACAGGTCATATTTTAGTCTGTGTCTTTACCCCCCCGACAAATTAAATTGACTTTATCAGTCGTGCCGGGGCTCTGTGCAAACTGTTGAGCTACGGTGGAGGAGGCACAGCTGATGACCTGCGATGGCCTCCCGCCCACGCAGATATCACATAACTGTCTCCTAACTGGGAGACAACCAAGGTCAGCACAGCCTGTAGAAGACAACTTGTTGTTTAAATGCTTATTTATCATTGTATCAATAAGAAATATGGAATTTCCGGCTAATCATCATAACAAATAATTATTTTCAAGTTGTGGTTGATATTTAATCGATAATTGATTTGGAACAGTACGTTATTTCACACAATAATCTGCAGTTCATGAACAAAAAGCAAACAGAGGATGCAAGGGTAAGATTCCAAAGGGAGCAGAGGAGCAGTTTGTCTTTATGAGCACGTTTGGACACATCGGTAGATCCTTTTCAATCCTCTGGGTCAAACTAAGGACTCAGCAGCTCTCTGAGTCGGGCTCACTGTGTCAGACCTTGACACCGAACCAAAATCTAGTCAACCACATAAATCTCTGACATACAGTACATTATGCAGACGATCTCAAGAATAACATTAATAAATCTGGTAAGGGGCAGGATGGAAGGAAGAGAGGGTGCTTGGGGAGAAAAAAAGAGAAACAAAAATCAAATAAGTATTTCATTTCCTTTTGAACTTGTGGAGAAGCCTCGGCGTGCGCCTGCTTTACATCACCGTGTGATGACTTTACCACACAGCCTTCGTCCCCCCCTTTGGACTCATCCATCTGTAGGTCTTTAGTGCAGATAAGCAGACAATGAGGGATCAGAGTTCATGCCGGGGAGGTGTTTAACATACCGTCTCCCTCACTGCAGAGTAAGAGCTGCCATTTAATCACCTGTTGTGAGGAGCGACACAGAGAGAGATAGAGGCAGTGTCATTCAGCATGGCTGTTTCTCTTATGCTCATGGGATTTATGTCCAACGTGGCCCTTTGTGCTAAAAAAGGTTATTCTGTTGATCTGTTTCTACCTCGCAAACATGTAAATCTGTCATTTCAATAAAGAACCATGATATCTTAATATTATAACAGAATGTTCCCTGAGTTCAGAGGAGCTATCCGAGATTTATACTCATCCATACCTATACATCTCCTCTCTGCACTCCGCATGATCTTCATCTGTGATACCAGACAATTTATCTCCCCATATCTCATCCCTGACCGGACCCATTCCTCCCAACACATTAAACAAACCTCACAGATCTGTTAAGTTGTGAAAACAAACAAAACCTGTATGTATGACTCTGTTATGAACAGCAAAAAAAGGGATTTCTTGGCTGTTTCTTAAGCTATTGCAAATTGGAAAACATCCTGTTTTGGAGTTCATAAACACTAACACTGAGAATTTCTAGCCTAAATCTGGAATACACATTGGAGATGTATTAAAAAAACATATCTTTATTGGGCTTTTTGGAATGTACAAGTAAAAACCCTCTTTGTTTGTACATTTAATGTTTTGAGTCGTCTCATACTTTAAGTCATCTTAAGTCACTTTAGGTCAAACTTTTAATGCTCAAGGCCACCAATCAGACAACACACACGCACACGTACACACACACACACACACACACACACTCATACCCATTAACTCACACACAAACAGAAACACAAAACAGCAGTAATTTGTGTCCTATTGTACACGCACACACACAGACAGTTATTCCCAACTGGTGACTTATATGTCAGTAAGCGAGCTTCTATTAACAAACAAAAAAGACATTTTCTCTTGTTTTTTCAGACCCTTTGTCCAGCAATCAGCAGAGATGTGGAAAGGTTGTTGATACTAATGCTGTACGGCAGAGCCTTCCGACGCGCCGCTGATGGACTGTTTGCTTGGACAGTTCTCCTGCGATTGAGAGGTGATGATGGCCAGAGGGAAGTTGTCAGTCAGAGTTGGCCAGTGCTGCCGGTGCTAACAGGTGTGAATTTGTCTCCATGTCTTTAGCTGAGCTGTGTTATGGAAATGCACATGTCCAACAGCTGCAGGGACTGTGTGTGTGTGAATGTGTATCCTTATGGTAGGGTGGTGTTATTATTCTCTAAGGAAGGAAGCCCTCTATCCCTCCCTCTATTTTCTGAGACTGTCAGCGCTGCAGCTCCTCAGGGTCTCTGTGCTCCAATATAGTGAATCAATATGTCAGCAAAATTCTGCTCCTAAAGATGAAGGTAATATAGTCGTGACCAGAGAGCCACAGGAAGTCAGAGTGCCGGTCCTGAACTCTTGTTTCACCCTGCTTGTCGCCTATAAAAGCCTGTTGCTGGCTATTGGGAAAGCCAACTTGACTTCCTCTGTGTCAGCCGCAAGGAGCTCTGGGTTTTCCGAGGATCTTTTTAATATGGCTAAAACCTGTGGTTTTGGAATGGCCAGCCATATTATCTACTGCACTGACTGAGCTCAGAAGAACGGCAACTTGAGCTTTATTCTGCGCAGATTGTGGTCCATGGCCCTTAGCTCGTTAGTCTAACATCCAATGCACTCTATATACAGGCTAGTGGTATGAATACAGAAAATAATAAAGAAATGTTTGAGAAGGACGGTTAGATAAATTTAGGACACATTTTCATATGGAATGAATGAATCATCATCTAATGACACAACATGTTTTTGCCTATGATCAGAAATGTGCAGGGTTATGCAGCACTATATCTCTCTCAAGTATTGCATACCACTTTTCAGTCCACAGGATATCGTTTGGACACAGTGACACTTGAAGTAATAGCTTTCGCACCGGGTTTGCCATGGAAACTGCCAGTGGTATATTGACTCTTACCCAGCAGCCTACAGCATGATTCTGGAGGCCTGTCTGATCCCAGAGACGTCAGGAAGACGGAGGACGCCAAGGGATGATGACATGCCTACTGTCCCAGCATGGGACAGCATGAGGTAATTTGTGCTCTGGGAAACTCCTCCCCGTTCTCTGCCCTATAGGGCTTGGCAGGAACCAGTAACAGGCAGAGTCACAGATTGAGGGTTTTTTTTGTGTCTTTTCTGCTCATGTGTAAACCACTTTCATTTCTGCCCAGGCGTTACCATTGGCAACTGCCAATTTTTGCATCTCTGACGTCAATATTTGGTTTTTCTCTTTGATACTTTAAATGGCCCATTTGGTTTTTGCCAGGACTGTTGAAATTCATACATTATGCTCTGTCACATCCAGGACAGCCAAGCCGGGACACATAAACCATATAGTTTTGGTTGCTTAAAATAAGTATGTTTGACAGAAGAAGACATTTGTCTAGTTTCTCAACATATTAGCCAGCCAAAAGTCTGATCAGTAAATTGCATGGCGGTTAGATTTACTTTCTAAGCTCCCTAAAGACTGTTTCCTCCAATCCATTCCTTAGAGCATTACGCATTACGTTCTAATTATTTAATTTGAAAAATCTATTGAAAATCTCTAGCTGTGTATCTGATGTTTTAATCTTAATTTTCCATGGACCTTGAAATTCCAATGGCTTTCACTTACAGAAAGTATTCCGCTTTTCTTTCCAAACATCTGTTAAAATTAACCTTGGTGAAAGTATTGGCTGCACATTGACCCATTGTTATTTCTCTTAGCTTTTCTATTGAGGATATAATGACCTGTGCAAGCAAACGCTGTGTGCCTAGCAAAAATTAATGGCATTGTTAAAGCATCAATTAAACACCTCACAGAAAAAAAACAAATGCAGAGTCCATTATTATAACTGGGAATCAACCCTAGTTGAGTTGAATTGTTCTTGTTACAGGATTGTATGAGACGGCTAGAAAGAATGTGGGAAACTGGGCCTTGGGGCCGAACTGTAACACCACATCTGGTCCTTACTTACAGTACAAGTCAAAGGTTTAGACACCCATTGGGAAAGTGTGTCCAAACTTTTGACTGGTACTGTAAATCTACAATCTGAAGAAGCCTCACATATATACTGCCTTCCAAACCAACTGAATACCTAATCATGGAAATGGTGAGGTAAGTAACACAAAATCAAATAGTTTTGAATGCATGCATATACACTGAAACAAGATTTAAAGTACAATTAACCGTGCATAAAACTGTATATATGTAATTAGCATATTTTCATTATATTTTCCAGCAATAGTGCACAGGCTTCCCACAGTCTATTAGGGGTGAATTGAAAAGTATAAATAAATGAAATTTCATGTAAACCAGTATTATCTGTATTAACCATAGAGGACACACAAGCTTAGCACGTGTTATGATTAATGGGCTTGTTTTGGCCCTGTTGGACCTTTGATTAATATCCACATTATAGTAAATATGTTGTGCATAAAGCTCAGGTATGCCATCAAGTGTGTAATTGCATAAAACACATTTCCGATTGAATTTGTCTTACTGATTATACCATAAAAATGTCTCCCTTTCCTTCCACAAAAAGTGTGATTTTAACTGCAGTAAAAGTCTCAGCTGTACTGCCTTGTTGCAAAAGGAAAAAGTAAATCTTTCTCTCCTGCAGTACCCTTGCTGATCTAGTGATGGCAATCTGGCTCCACTCACGGTGCACTTGAACTGTTTGACAAGTTTTTAAATGGGCCTCTGTCTCAGCATGTTCAGTCCAGGAAAAGGAGAATTACAATAACTTATTAAGATGTATTGACACCAGATGTGCCCTGCACCTATTCTCGAGATGGAGCAGAAAGGTTCGAGCACTAATTGGCCATCTGACCAGCCAACATGGTTCACAAGCAGTCAATTAACACATGCACATTTGAATACATACATGTATGCACACATGCATTTCTGTGGCCCCATGCTTGCATGTTTCACTAATACACACTGATTTCATAGAGTAGCCAACATGATAACTGGAACCAGGCAGAAAATAACATCATATGCATGATTTAATACATTTTCTAATAAATACCAAAGAAAATGACTATAATGAACACACAATCTTTCTTTTAATATCTGTTATAATCGTTCCTCCATATTTCTCACAGAATAACAGCACATATATGAATCCTGATATCTAAAGGATGATTTCAACAATGAGATTTACCCCCATTTACAGGGGGAAACAAAATATTAGAAACATCTTTCAATAATATGCAATCTAACACAAATCTACAAACATACAGACCTAGGTTAAACCCTCTTAAAGTTTTTAAGGTAGTATTTTTTTGCAGCGCTTCAAATTGTATCACATTACATAGTACAAGTTTTTATATTTCTGGTCACTAAGTGTGACCCCGACCCCCAAACACACACACTCAGATGTAAACCGTGGCTGTTTCTATAACTGACAGCAGTGTGGGGTCAAAGGTTATCAGCAAAAGTCCTCTCTCTCAGATGATGTTAGTGATAGCCACTCACAGACTGAGAGAGGTCCCTTCAACGTAAACACAAGTTGAAAGGATTTGCCTGTGATGGCATGCAGTTAGATTCCCCCCTAGGCCGTTTATGTTGATCCTCCACGTGTATTTGTGTTTGGGATTTGTTAATTTTGCATAAAGGTTACTGAGGTCGTCCCTCAAACTACAGTATAAATGTATGTAATATGAAGCCCCTCTGGGGTCATATGGTAAAAAAAAACAGAAACTCAGCGTGTAATCTGGCATATATCTTTCTACACAACAGTAAATGACTGTGGTCAAACCAGCCATCATTCGCGTTTGCCAATGAAGCAGCTCTGAGGAGCTGTTCCAAGTGACTTTTGAATTTAATATGGAACAGACATTACAGAAATACTTATACATTAATTATTCGTGGTAATGTACTATAAGAACATTGAATCAAGAGGAGGTATAAACAGTATTATAATGTCGGGCATTATAAAGCTAACGTAAATCCCAATAAATGCTTCCGGATTTCAAAGTAAAGGATGGCGTAGGCTTTTATTTTTCAGAATGCTAAAGACACAGATTAACAGTGGACTATTTTCAGGTGACTGAACATCTTCGCCACAGTTTGGATTGTGTGTACAGCTGTGGATTTTGGAACTGAACTGGGGCAGTTGTGGTGTTGTTGGTAAATAAACCGAAACTGAAACATGCTTTTACTGCTCCTTACATGCTCCTTTAAACAGTTGAGAACACACAAAGCTGCACCTATACAAAGGTGTCTTTTTGTGCTTTTTGATTTGTCCAGTTTCTCTATTTTGTTTTGTGCCTATTGTCCTTTAGTCTTTTGGGCAGCATATTTGAAGACGAGCAGTAATTGTAGATATCAAAAAAGGAAAAGACAGCAGAAAAAAGGAAAATACTTTAGTCATGTTTTAAACTAAGTATTGCCAAGGGCTTTCATTTGATTATTGAATGTCTTCAGGGAATTCCTTAAACTTATGTGGCACATTTTAAATAAAAACTATTTAAACTACTTCTTACATACTGTAGGATATGCTTATGTGCATGAACACAACGTTCAGGACACTCAGCAGGGCGTCTTTTTATTGCTCGTAATGTGGGCTAAAATCATTTGTTCAACAGTAGTTGAAAACCTCCTTAGCTTCTAGCAGGCAGGAGGGGGCTGAGACTTGGCCAGTGTTAAAACGGCAATGTGGGCCCAAGGTGCCATTAGTGGCTGTGGAGCAGCTGGAAGTGATTTCAAAAACATGGCGAGGAGGAGGCAGTTTAAAACCACATGGTTTCAACTGAGTTTTCACACTGTTCTTGGCAATTTACAACTAATGGCTTCACGCAGCCTCAATGTGACTTTGTTTGTGTTCAACAAGAAAGACAACAATGATGACCGGATTAAAGATGTGCAACCGTGGTTTAACGCACAGCACAGCGGTATGGCTACTGTATCGTAGGTGTTAATGGGCTTATGGAGGCTATATGATCCCACATGGAGAGCGAATGAAGGCCATCTGCTTCCTGTCTTTGACCCAGAGAGAGTTTGTTTTGAGTGTCCAAAAGTGCTGCCTTAATTTTGTTGTAGATTTAGCAAAAGCCAGATGTTTTTTTATTTCATTTTTTAGTATCATTTTTGTGTGTGTGATGCTCATATAAAACTGATGAAAGCTAGCAAAGCAATAGTTTGCTGCTAGTAAGGGAAATAACTTGATAAATCTTGATATATCTGTTTATATTTGCACATCACATGCCCATACACAAATGTGCGATGTTGAATCGTGTCTCAAATGAAATCAACACAACAGATTCCCAGAAGCCGTTATCAAATAGTTAAATCCAGACGGCTGGTTTTGGCGATGCATAAATACACCTTAAAACATTTGTAGCCTAATGCAACTTGACAGCCAGATTTTAACCAGCAAAAACACAGTTTCTCTGATAGGATTCTTGTGCATAATCTGGCAGTCTTGTACCAGTGGAAAGCACCTAAACCGTCTCTCATTTTGAGGCTTTTGTGCTTGGCTGTCTCTCATACAGTAGAGTAGGCAGACATGCCTGTTTAAAAAGCCCACCTGAATAAACTTCCTGTGCCATCTGCTCTAATTATGGGATTATCCCTCAGGAATTCTTATGAACACAGCAACACACAGAGATACACACAAATGCACAAAGAAACAGACACAAATACACACCAACACACTCTGTTTTGTTCGGAATTTCCAACATGTTGTAACAGTAAGAAGGTAGTATAATATAATATTAATAACAGTTCTAAAATTACATATAGGTGCAGTGAAACTGTTTTAAATTAGATGTCATATGGACTATTTGCTTATTTGGTAAGCAGATTCTTTTAAAATACAGTCTGTGTAATGAAAAATAAGTTGGGACTCATCCTTTAAACTACTATGTAAAAACCTCTGAATGCACCCCAATTTGCTGGTCAAAACCAAATGACCATGATTCAGTGTTAAATTCACCAGATCTAATAGGCTATGAGTAAGATTGAATTTATCAGATTTGCAATGTTATTATCCAATCTAAAGCAGGAATATTTTCCTCTCAGTTTGGCCTCACGCACAAACAGCCACTCACTGTAGATTGAAATGAGGGTGGTGCGATGTCAACCTAATCAGCTTGTTGTTTCCATCTCTTTGAAAATAAATGGTCCTAATAGCACATAAATGTAGCCTGTTTTGTTAATAGCTGAACTGGCCATTTTGTCCACAGATCAGAGGATTTGTTCGGTACCTCTGCGATGTCTATCTTGCATGTTTGCAGTCCATTTGCACAAGGTTACAGTGGTTAAAGATTCAGAGTACGTTTTAAACATTGTTCTCTGGAGCTCAAGAGCTCAGACCTTGTCGGCAACTGTGTCACTAACTAAAATTATCAGATCGTAGATTCCAAAAACTTCAGAGATTTCAACTCAAAACATTAAGCCTTTTAATTTGGAATGATCTCAACAGTATGTACAGATATAAAATATGTTGTTTTCTGGTCTGCATAAATACTAGCAATTTTAGGGTTTGCTTTAAGAGCATAATAAATAAATGATATGTAATTATTTGCCAAATGTCACAAATCTCTGATTCCACAGGCACATGACCACACATGCACATGACCACACATGCATATAAACAACCCAAACACGCGCGCATGCGTGTGCACACAGACACACACACACACACACACACATGTTTCTGGTTCATTTCTTTCAGTCCTTGGTCTACTGTGAACACTTTTATTTTCCTCTGGGTCTCTTACAGTAAGCATTAAAATGGCTGTGATGCATTGCTTCAGGGATGTCTCTCAGGAGGGCTAGGAACCCAAGAGCTTCTGTAAGAAAGCATTTTAAAAGCTATCTGGAGTCAGGAGAAAAAAAAGATCCACTTGAAATGATTTAAAACCAGATTTCTTTCAATTCATATCAGGCCTTTATCTTAGCGGAGCAGTGGACCGCCGGCAGTGTCGAACTACTGGCCTGTTGCATCATCTTGAAGGATGCTTCTAGGCTAAGGCTAATCCTCAGAGGCCTCTGCTATAACCAGACCATATATTCCCTCTTAGAAAAGCCATGCTGATATACATTTATGGACCATGGCAGCCTTACTGTATACAGTCCCACTGCATCAGTAAAAAACAGACTTCTCCTCTAAATGTGCAAATGTTTGTATCCCTGTCAGCACATATTGTAAAAAACAAAGACTTTCAAATTAAAATCACCGTATTTGATACATTTTCTTCATTGCATTTTTACAGAAATAGCCATTTAATATGTTTACACTCTGTATGCTTTTCCATATGCTATTTTCCATAGCTGAAATTCCTCTGCAAAATGCATATACATGTATGCACTTGCAACAACTTGCAGGAAATTATGCATGCATGCTGTTTGCTGTGCATCTTGAAAATGTAGTAGAAAAGCACCCAGTATAGCACGTTGTGAACAATATTTCATATAGTGCTTAATTGGTCATGTACCTGTGTTTAATCTGTATTCAATTTATCTAAATAAAACAAACTTTCATGTTTAGCCCTGAGTCAACCACAACAACCACCAGATTCCTCTTCACAATCTTACACTCTTTGTTATGAATGTGTTGTTCTCTTTTTTGCAAGAACTCTGGAAGAAAATCTCTTAATAATTTTCCAGGTAAAATATTTCTTTAAACATAACGTTAAAGTCTTTCATGTTCAATTTCGTGTTTTTAAATTAAATACTTTCTAGAATGTCACATATTATTAAAATGACTATGCACCTTCATATTCTCTGTTTTTTCGTTATAAATGCTGTCCTTGTGGTATTGGTTGAGGGAATAGTAATTACTATTGAGGGTCAGTAAAATTGAGGGTTAGAGTTACTTTCTTCTACATTTATATACTTTATACCATCTGCCAGGAAATAAACCACTTGCAGAAAATGTAAACTTATGATTGAGACTTTCATCCAAATGATCACCCAGATAACAGAAAGTAAGAAGCCCCAATGATGCAACCCAACTTAAAGTTAGCCAAAATTACTATTCCAGAGGGACACATTCAGTGTTTACTTTCGGTCAGACTCAGATACAACTGTTTGAACTGATTCATGTAAAAATCATGTTTATTTGGAAAGCTATAGGAAGCTTGCATATGTGTTTGCATATGTTTTGCATGAGTCCTCGTTTCCCTGAATCTCTACCACGGAGGGGGCTAGCGCAAAGTTAGCATGACCCCATAAAGTCACAATAGCCACTTTTATGGGAAATTCGATAGGTTTAAATATACAGGAATTTCCCTTTGATTCTCCTCCTGTGTATCCATACCAACTCAGGGATCTGATGACTGAGGATGGAGTATTGTTTGTGGAAGAGGGAGGTGGAGGGGGGAGGAAGATGGGGTAACAGTGACAGGACATGTGTCTGTCGTGGTGGCAGTTCCCTGACCTTGACTAGTGTCTCCACCACCTGGGTAGAACGGGATATTTACAGAGCGTGTGGGGCAAATGGAGTGAGAGCAAAAGGTGGCCTGACACCATGGCTCCAGCATCTCTGCATGCATGTGCAGGAACTTTTGTATTTTTAACATGTGATGTGTTTGGGGGGAGCATATGAACGTCCAAATATTTTCCTAGCTGATTTTCTGTCAGCAGCTTTCTCCAAATTGTGCATCGGGTTCATTCTATCAAGGATGAAAGGGTCCTTTCAGTGCAACGCATGTTGGTCCTGACCAACCTTAACACTAAAGGCTTCTTACTAAAGCTTTACTGATTATTATGAACAGTAATACTACATACTTTCAGATGCTGATCATAAAAGCTTTTCAGCCTGGGTTGGTTAATACAGTAGTTCTGCTGCATTTAGTGCCTAATAAACACACTTTAAACAGTAAACTGAAGTCCTTGACCCCACTTTTTCTGGACTTAATGTGAATTGCTTATTGTTGAACACACACCAAGCCCCACTCTTTTACTACCTGCAATAGTTTCTACATTTGATTGTTGCTGCTAGGCAGATCTCACATATTCAAACACTGATTTATTCAGCCACATGAAAAATCTCTTTAAACAATGTGTAGGCTGTAAAGATGACAGTGGCAAAATAGTGCTTTATGGGTGTGTGAAGTGCAAGAGCCAGGCAGGGAGATGTATTTCACTTTAATTTCCTCCACAGACGGCTTCTGCTGCCCTGGCAAGGCACACTCAAGGATGTTATTGCTTCACTTTCACAGTCTGATACTGTACAAGATAAGAAAATAGCAAGAGTCTCTTGGCAGAGAGAGTATACAGTGTATGTAATTTATGAGCTGCTGAAAGTGGCACTTTAACACATATTTTAACTTGTAACATTATATGTCAGAATGTGCTTGTGTTGATCATATACTGTGAAAACCAAACTGCTGATATGCTAGTTAAATATTAGAATTTCCCTTAAAAACAAAAGAGTTTTTGAGGATAAGATTTAAATTGATTCAAAAAATACTAAAATGTTTGACTTATTTTTCATCTTTGCTGACAGGATTCTCATTGGGTTGTCCTTGCAGGTCACTGATGTTTAGGGTCTCTGTGTGATTTGATAGTTAATGTTTCTCTGTTAGAGATTATGAGGGGTCACAGGCTTATGCCTCCTCCATGGATGATTGAACCTTCAATTTACACAACAGACCTTTTTTTTGTAGTTTTCATGATGATAAGCTCAACAAATGAATTATTATTATTATTATTCTATCAAGCAATATTCAGTTTTGCAATTACAAGATTTTTTGTTTAAATAAACCAGTGTGACCATTTAAGTAATTCCTACCTGGTGTAATTTATTTTACATATTTACAAGCCCTTTTATATTGACACAATGCCTGCATTCAGATGTGATAGCTACAAGTTCCCACCAAGTTGTTCCCAAGCAAAAGGAAACAAACAATATATTGTGTTTTCTCCTGAGAGAGAGTTTACAAGCGTTAGTAACTGATTCTGGTGAGCTAACCTGGAAATCTGTTTTTTTTTTCTCAATAGAAAAGAGGTGTTTAGAAAATAGGTGCTGGGAAAATGATCACATCTGCTGTCGTTAACCTCAGCACAGAGATACTAGTTGTACCACTAGTTTAATGCGAGGGCGCGCACGTTGCCAGCCGTCCAAGATTATTAGCCGGGACACTGAGTAGTGAATGTAGTAATTAACGCCCGGTGGAGTGGTGTTGTCAATGTTACGAGGTGACTGACATGAGGCAGACCATGGCTATAACAGGTGGAAGCAAAGGTCAGGAAGGAGTAGGTTTCTGGAGGAGGCCATTATCAAACATGTATGAGTGGGAAAGGAAATTTAATTTCCTTACTGGCCACTGTTAAACTCATACTGGCTACCTGCACAGTAGCCAGAAATTACCAGACTACCAGGGCGAGTTTAGGGTGATGGAGCTCTACCACTGCATTGTGTTGCACTCTTGAAGTCAGTAATTTAAACGGCTTCTGTTGCAGTTGCAAAATTAAGGCCTTTTAAACCTGCCTGTACCCCCAAACTGACCAGCTAGTGATGGACATGGTAAGCATGTTTCTTTCACTTATACTATCTATACTACTACTATATACTAGTTTAGAGAAGTCTAAAATGTTGGATTGGTCTTCACAGTTCTCTAGAGACCTGTATGGCTCTTTTGTCCAGTATGTAAGCTGCGGTCCTGCCCTGCGTGTCTAGACAGAGGAAAAGGGAGAAAAACCTGCCAGCTTGTACTGTAAAAGGACTCATTCTGAGGGGAGGGAGTTTAATTACTTTTTCCTTCCTGATAACCTCTTATTAACTCTGACATTTACTCTCTCTTGCCAAAAATTTAAACAGAAGACATTCAGTAAACACCTCATTTTGTTGGAAAATAAAACAATTGCGGGCACATTTTGATTAATGCACTAGACGTCTGTCGACATGCCGCAGCGACACTGGTCACCAAATGTGGTGGGAGACAGCAAATGTGTCATCTAAATGTGGTGGCTTACAAAATGACATAAAATAAAGAGCCTCGTTGAAACTTGACTTTTTGCCTTTTGGCCAATAAAAGTACTGGATGTTACTGTTTTAGCCGATTGAACATTTCCAATGTTTTCAAAAGCCAACTGACCGTTGGCTTTTGAAACTCTACTTTTCCTCTCCATTAGAGAATGCATAAAATCAATGGTGAAGTCCAATGTGTGAAGCCCTCTCACTGTGTGGCATGGGGCTATTAAAAGACCACGAAATTAACCTGAAAATAAGAAACACAAATTATAGCTGATACAGTAAATGTGCTCAGACCTAATGTGATCTGAATGTGTCAATGTTTTCTTCATCCCCTGTCAGTAGTGTACAGCTTGCTCAGTCAACCTAGACAGATCAACTTTCAGTCATTACAGTGTTTTAGATGACTGACAGACTGAACAGACCTTGTCCTGCCTCCTCCCTCCGTCTCACTGGCTACTGAGCATCTCCTGTCACCAGACCTCGCAGTGTAAAACCACCAGCTCAGCCAACGCGGCATGACTGGCAGTGGAGAAAAAATAAACAGACTTGGATTATGATAATTGGTCGGTCAGCTCAAGCTTGAGTGCAGCACTGAAGGCATGCTCAATTAATCAACTTTTTCGAAACCTTTTATAACGAGCACAACAATAACCTTTTAACAGATGGGAATCATTTTCCTTAATTAAAAACAGAAATAAATACTGCCTTATGACAGCATTCTGGTTGTTATAGACACTTCAGTCGTCCCCTCAAGATTTTTCTGGTTGAGCCAGGGGTAATCAAGTTGATTGCAGAGGGTCTTTTTTTATGAGCTTGTGTCTGTTATCTTAATTGGACCTTGTATCTCATGACACTACCTTTAAAACATACTGCAACATATAAGAGAATATAAGAGACTCAAAATGCAAAGTTATGAAACAATTGATCCACTGAAGTGATCAGATGTGTGTGATAGCTGCAAGCAATTATGGTTTCTTTACACAGTTCTCTTTAATTGTCTTTAAACATCTAACAGCTCTTTCTATAATTATAAATAATGTCTGATGTGATAATGTATATTTAGCAGATTCAGTAAGTACTAGTCCAATTAAATGCAGTTCAGCTTATAACCAGCAGCAAGTGCATATATATATATATATATTTAAAGGTGAACAAATGTGCAGAATGAACAATAAATCAATGAGTGGTGACGGTAAGAACAATAATCATCAAAGAAGTCAGAGTTGCATCATCAAATACAACACTTGGCAAAATGAATTGTATGCAGCATTAATAGCTCAGGTTGCTGGTACTGTAAAACCTTTAATCTCACTCTCAGGGTGGAGCTGTTGGCAGTGAAACATACTGTACATACCAACACATCAAAACAATAATCTGACTATGTCTAAAAGCTGCACAAAGCTTAAGAGTGGAATTTGTACTAGAAAGAAGCTGCGTTTGGTGGAGCTTCAGTGTGCAGCATTGAATGTCTGACCAAATACCTGCAAAACTAATGACACTCCCATGAGTCTCTGCTGTACTGGTTAGCACGCCAATATGGTGAACATGGTAAAGATTGCCTGCTAAACAAGATAGCATGTTAGCATTGTGAGTGTGGTAGCATGCTAGTGTCAAAGAACCGCTGTACAAGCTCACATTGCTAGCATGGCTATAGACCGTTAATATTTATATGATGCTTGTTATATTTAACATTGATTCCTCTTTTCATGAATGAATATCATGGAGCTTTTAGGCTATAGTTTATTCACTGCTTCGTCAGTGTCACAGCTGTGTTGGCTATGTATGCATGAACTTGTGTTCCAACAGAGATGTGAAAATAATCTTTCCAGGTCGGTGAGGGCTGGTCACCGCAGCCACAGTCCACAAACTCACTGTCTGCCAGCAGACAGGACTGGTCAATCTGAAGAGTTCCCAGGCACATGTTGATAGCTGCTGCTCCCTCTGTCTGGGTTTCAAATATCACTCTGTCTCACACACCTCACCCTCTCTCTCCTGTTTTCTCCTCCTCTCTCAATCCACCCCTCTCCCTCTTACGGTCCAATAAAAAAGAAAAAGCCACTGTGTCATTGAAACCACCGACACACTGACTGTAGGCCTCGTTTGAAAGAGCCTCTCTCACTAAGTCTATTTCTCTTCAGAGTGACCTGGACTGCTGGCGCTGGGCTAGTTTAGAACGGACTTTGGGAGGAGACAGACTGTAATCTTACCCATAATCCATTTTAATCAACAATAACACACTACCTCCAGTCCCAGGGTGAGGCCACAGAGCCTTTCTGAGCCCCAGATTTACATCTCAGTGAGGCAACGCTGAAATATGGCTTTGATTTATTCAGGTTTTATTTGGCATAAATTGTCTGAGTTACAGATCGCATAGCTCAGCCCTTTTTCCCCAGGCATTAATAGAAAGTGCTTTGAGCTGTGCTTAATTGCAAAAGAAGGTTGATGTCACAGGAGCATTTCAGCCATTATAGCCTGCTGGTTTCTCTAGCGGCTGCTTGAGTTTTTCTAAAATGACATTTAAGGAATTAATTACTTTTGAACACATTAACAGACTAACTTCAGACTTCAACTAACAGGTATTAAGGAACTTGGGGAAACATGCAGACCTGAGTGAAGATTTGTGGAACTCTTCAGTTGTCGCACAGAGATTCACATTTTATTGACTTTTAAACGTAACATACCATAACATTGCAACCATGGATCAAACATACTCAAATTCCCATTTACTTGAATGTAAATTATTATTATTATTTCATTACTGTGCTTTGTACTGTACTGTAATACTGCCTATTAAAGAAAATTACAAACACCTCTTTCCTTGTGTTTTTATCTTGATGATAGAAATTGTGATTTAAAATCATGAAAGAAGCATCTTCATGCAAATAATAATCTGCGGCCAAGAACCAAATCCCTCCTTTGACTTTTTCATGTCTTATTGTTTTACAATGTTTTACTCTGTTTCAAAACTTTGAATTCCAGCGGTGTTCACTGAGCTTTTTTGACGCTGATCAACAGAAAACCACTACTAAATGTGAAAACAATGCACTCTCTAAAAGAGCTGTAAGTGGACCTTTTAGTTGAGATTATTTTGTCACACAAATCTATCTCATGCACAAAATGCATCAATTCTCAACCTCTTAACTGTGAAACTATCTCATGACTCTCTCAAAAGTACACAGAGTTAATTACACTTGCTGAAGTTGTATCCTTCCCCATTACACCCCTATTACTGGTCCCATCCAGTCCTGACAAGCACCTTCTTTGTTCAGCAAGTCTCCTCCAAGTGACAGGATGTGTTAATATCACTTGGTTGATTGGATGCGATAAGTCTTGCACACTGCCGATGTTTTTTTTCTTGTGTATTCAGGCCCAGTGTCCAGCAGAAAGCTCTGCCTGCATCCAAATCTCTCGGCTGGCTCTGAATTGGCCTCTTTGTCTGTCCCTGTAGATCCAAATCATCAAGGCCAACGCTGTGCCCTTGTGCGCTGTCGCCATGGGAACGGGGACCGCGGCTGCCAGCAGGTTTGCTGTTGGCTTTGGCTGGAAATCAAAGCGAGAGTGGAGGTGGGGATGGATGGGGTAGAGTGGGAGGTGATGGGGCTTGACGTGGGATGGTAGAGGTGATACAGTGTCTTGAGGTACACCGTGGCTTTGTCCCCCTAAACAGGAAGCCACAGTACACTGGTCCTCCCTGAGGGAGGGGATCAGGTTTTCCTGACCACCTCTGCCTTGTCATCAGCCCAACATGCTCCTCATGATCCTGACAAGATCTGCATGTGTCACAACCTACAACATGGCCCCAACCCCCTGCAAACCCTACCATGCGTCCCCCGACTCAATTTGCTTTGGCACACGTCTTAACTCCTTGAAAACAGATATGACGTGGTGTTCTAAATGTGACAATATTAGACACCTCCCAAAAATCAATAAAGCTGCTGTTCACCACCACTAAGCTCAGCAGATTGTATTTCATGACTGTAGCACGATTCTGTTGAGTGACAGGTAAGCTTTTGTTATCGTAGAGAAGGCGAATCACGCTTGAAGCAACTGAAAGCAAACGGGCTATTATATACCAGAAAACCATAGTGTTGCTTGTTTAAATCCCCACAAGATCACCAGGAGAATTTTATTAAAGAGCACAGATCTCTTGCGTGCCAATTCATCAGGTGCTGAATTTGAATTTGTGTTTATCGTCAGCTTCGTTGAACAAATAAAGTTATCTTAGGCTTGTAATTTTTGTGGCTGCAAATTCACATTCAATGGACAAGGCCATTTATCACTGTCAGAGCCACGACCCACTTAAAGCCCCTTCACCAAAAGAAATCCCTGTTTTGACAAGCATTCTGGAGGCAGACACAGCTTAGACTGGGACAGGCGCTGTAGGGGGTCTTCTGGCTAACAAGGTTCTGACGTCCCCATGCCCTCTCACATTCAGGTGTAAAACCCCTCCAGCAGCACAGCCAGGCTAACATTGCTTGGGACTCGCAGCGCCACAGTGTCTGCTGCAGCCCCCAAGCATTCGAGCCTTCTACTAAAATAGAAGCAACCTCACACCAAGACATGGCTTCACATCTAGCATATAAAAATCTGAATATTCAAAGGATTTGCAGCTCATCCATCATTTTTCAACAAACCTGATTTGGCTTCTGCTCATGATTTTGAGGCTTTAATTGTAAAGTTGTGTGGTGAATTAAGTATATTGGGCAAACGCAATCATAGATAATTTATATTCTAAATGTCTATAACCTCTTCCTTCTCTTTTGAAAGTCTCAAAGTTACTGTACATTAAGATTGTTGTAGCTCTATGTTGACAGTATTTAAGTCTTCTGTAGCAAAAAACATACAGTAGTTTGTCTAGCATTTCAAAATATTCCACACGTTGTAAACGTTTTTCTATAGGGTACAGGTGACGCTCTTTTGGGCCCAATATCCCAGATAATCAACAGATGATTCCCCATACCATTCACCTCTGTTTCCTGTTCAGGAGCACAGCGGATATCAAAACCACACATGTTCCTCCAGTGCTCTAGATTCCCTGCCTGGGAATGGCCCCCTGAGGGTCAAATCTCGGTTTCTTCCTCCTCTTCCTGCTATTTGCAGGTCAAAGGCGACGGCCTTCTGGCGAGGCGTTCCCCCGCTACAACTCTACAGGATTTATGCTGAAACCTACGTGAACGAAGAGCAGCAGCGACTTTTGCGCATCAGCAGACACCAAAGCAGATAAAATCTTGTGAGGGCGAGTTGATGCAAAGAAGGTTGTGTTTACTAAAACAAGCCGAGACACAAGCAGAGAATTTATAACCATCAGCTGACCCCAGGAGGAAGTGAGCAAATGTAAAGGAGAACGAATCCAGATGGGAGGGAAGATAGCAAGATCTGTCTCTCTGGGACTCATGATAAGTTACACCATGCAACAGAAAGGATACGGCACATTAGTGTTGTCTTGACACTATGCTGTATGTTACAGTACAACACGTTCCCTGAAAATGACTTGAATAGATTGTTTGACAGATGAACTCAATCTGAAAACCCACCCCCCAGAATATTATGAATAAGAAGAATTTGACTGGATCCCAGAGCATTTTTCTTGGGCCTCATTAGTGTCATGACTGATTTCCCCTTCAATATTGAGCTTGGGTCTCTTTGAGGGACCCCTGTACCATGGTAGCGGATCTGTCGAGTGGAGTGATGATGATGAGAGCCTTTTGACACATGTGCACTTTTACAGTGAGAGGGCATGCATAATGCATGTGGCTTTAACCAAACATTCAGCGCCCAACTCTACTGGGGTGTTATCTGGTGTGTGACTTGGGCTCTCTTCCTGAGCGGGATGGTGTATCAAATTCCTGGAGGCCCTGCTTCCTCCAGTGTACACATGTAAATACTCACAGGCTGCAAAGTATGTGCACACAAACACGCACACACAGACACAGACACACTCACACACACACACACACACACACACACATACAATCATACATCTCCTAGCTGATGAAGCACCAGATGTTGTGTTGCAACATCCACATTCTGAGTATAATTGGAGGGATTTTTTTTCTTGGATTCACAAAGGACTAACATCTTGCTAAACCAACCAACTATTCTGAAAGGTATCAGCTGCTATGGATGTCACTTTCAAAAAATACCAAACTTTAACCACTCCTTAGATACTAACTAGAATGATGTTTATAGAAAGGACGAAGGGATTTCACTAGCTTCTTCCTCCTGGACACACACCCTTGGCTGGCCTCTCCCCTGAGCCCCAGTGGAGGCTGCGTGGGCTTACTCCAAGACATCTGGCATGATAGAGTATGTCTGGACCATCAGGTCAGGTTTGGCAGGTCAGACACGAACACGCAGAGATGCAGGCTTATTGACAGAATTAATGTTTACAGTGAAATTTTTGTTGTCATCTACCACGAAAACCTTTCAAATATGAGGCTGCCATGAACGAAGGAGGAGACAGAACTTACATGTTATGTAATAACCGAGGCAGCTGGGGGGATTTGATTCATGCAATAACAAGCAGCAACGTTTTAATGATGCTTACCAAGCCTAAAGTTTGCTCTACATTTCATATTCACACAGCATGCCAGAGAATGTGAGTGTGAGTGGGTCATTTTTGGAAGGTCTTTTTCTTCAAACTACGACTTCTTACGTTAAAAAAACACTTCTACCTCTGTCCTATATATATTTCTGCAAACTTGAATCTTATTATGGGGCTGTGAAGGGGTGAAATTAAAGAATGATATTGACACAGCGATGACAGCCACCAGTTCACACACTGACAGAAATATTTTCAAGAGTTTTCTTCATCTTTAACTTGATCACGCAACTTAAGGTCAACATTACTATCAACCTTAATCACGATAAAATCTAGTTGAAGTGTTGATTACATAGTTTTGAAGAATATAGCTGTACTAAACTCAGTGTGAGTGATGTCAGTCTGTCACCAGGGCATCCTATAAGACCAGGTTCACCCCTCAGCCATCATGATTACCAGAGACAACAGGAGTTTTTTAAGCTTCAGCTGAAAAGGAATCGCACCCAAGGTGCCTTTCAGGGCCCATTTGACCGGCCTTTACGCTCTATGTGAATTATATGACCACTTTGTGGTTTCACCCGACTGTGGGCCTTCCCTTAAAAATGAACCCCTGACTGCGAGAAGCCGACTTATATCTGTGTGTTTATACCTTTTAGAAAAAGGCCAGACTCAGCGCCGTGACTGAGGCTCCTTTGCTGATGTAAAAGTTTTCATTCTTCTCTGATGCGTGGAAGTACCTTCCAGCTAGCTTGCTCCAAAAGGGTACAGGGGAGTATGGATCTAAAGATTGTTCAAGTGAACCCAGTGATGTCAAGAATAAGCTTTTTGACGAATTAAAATTCTGTTGTTCAATGATCTCAGGGTTTAAACTGCAATACATGCTACAGTGATGTGTAAATGGGTCCAGAAGGCGATGTTATTCTCATGCTGTTATTCTTTGGTTAGAGGTGTGACTTTCAGGGCTCTTTTTATTGGCCCTTTTCAATCATTATGAAGCTTAAGAAATCATAATCAAGCTTTGGAAATTAACCAGAATTTTTACTGCAGACTGCAGACACAGGTTCCTGGCCTGTAGTTTATAACTCCACTGCCACTGTGTGTATTAGTCCCCATTCATTCAATATCACCAGACAAATGACAGTGAATAATAATAGCCTGTCTAGGTTTATTTTAGAAGATGTTTATCTTGTCATACTTGCTAATTAAAGTGTTCATCTGTATTTTATTAAAAATTGTGAGCAGTGGTGTTCTGTAGATAATCATTCATTTGGCTTTAACATTCAGCAAATCTTTCTGCTAAAATAATGCAGCGACCTATGGTAACCAAACTTAATGGCAATAAAACGTTATTTTCTATTGCAAGTTAATGGCAAGGACAAACAGAAGTCATTTAACAGTCATTATTAAAATTTTTAATTTGTCTATTCAACTTTGCTGTAGCATGTGATAAACACAAAGAGGTTGACAGACAACACTGAAATGCGAACTGAATTGGAGGAGAGGGCCCTATACTATGCTTAGTATATCATTGGCCTAACTATAGCAAGCCTAACGCTGGCTTCATCCAGCATTGTGTAACATAGTAAGTGTGGCAGGCTGTAAGTGTGTGAAGTGCTGGGGTTGGGGCAGCTTCCTTTCTCATTTACAGTTGGTTGTGTGATAATATGCAGAGTGCATGGTCCGGGCTTAAAGCTGCTTATTTATTATGGAGCAGTCACGGCAAGCAGACAGGAGCGAGAGCAGCAGCCAGGAGTGTTCCTCCAGGGGCCTGGCCCGGGGGCCAACGCAGTGTCTGACAAAAGCATAAACACAGGGGACCTCCAAACCCACACGGCTGCACCACTGCCAAACACCACCCACCATCACACCCCGTTACATTCACCACCGTTTCAAAAACCTCACTTTCCCAGCAACAGTTTGTTTTAGAAACGAACATTTTGGGCAGCAGGAACCTGACACTGCTTATGTTATGATTTTGTAGTCATGTACTAATTAAGCATAACAGGAACTGTGCAGTATTGGCCGTGATGAAACACTGAGGACGATGGACAGAAAAGAGGTCCAGTTATTCAGAGTAAGCCTTTGTGTGTTCATTCATGCCTTACCTGTCAGCAACAGACTTGGTTTAAACATACACATTCGGCATGATTGTGCCAATGTACACTACAGAGTTTATACACTGCAGTGTACTTCTGAAATTCATGCTTTGACTTTGGACAGTGACTTTTGGCCATTTGAATAACATCTGACCTCACTGAATACACAAAATCTAAATGGATGCAACAGTCTGAATAGGTCTCTGGAGCTGTTTATACTGATAAGATAACAGTCTTATTGAGATAGGCTGTGGGGACATGGGGCGTCTTATCACTCTAAACTGTTCCTATGACTGTCATTAGTGCAGCCTGTACCGAGGTGCGTGGGTGGACAGCTAGAGGCCTGCAACTTCTCTTTATTTAGTACACTTGGTGTTTCCAGAGTTGAGCCCTGCCCTAGCTCAGATAGCATTTCAACACCATGGAGCCTGTCTCTGCCGCTGGTCAGGCCAGGAGCTTCCACCCCCTCCCTTCCCCTATCACTTCCGGAGAAGGAAAGAGAGATGTTTCAGCTGGACTCACATCAAAGGATAAGGAAAAGAGAAGCGGAAGAGCTTTGACGGGTCTTGAACTAGACCAAATAATCTGAGAAAGGATCTTCAAACCATTTGCCTTCATCTGCTTTGTAACCACAGCACTGTCCTTTGGGTCCTTCTTCACAAACATGAAGAGACTTCATTAATCTAGTTTTAGTCATTCAAAGTTGAGTCACTTCCCACTTTAGAACTAATAGATGATGGTGTGTTCAGTCCGAGGTACCCAGCTTCAGAATGTTGCATTATTAAAATGCAGTCCAGCGATGAAAACACAGCAATACAGTCATTGCAGGCATCTCATTGGTTTTCTGCTGTCAGCCATGTCCAATAAGAAAAGAGTCAGCCTATTCTATTCCTGAAACAATATTGCATACTTCCACCAAAACCTGTGAGTTGGACAATGTGCTGACACATTTTACTTTACAATGAATTAATTTGGATGACTAGAAGCCAGAACATACCAATAAAGTACACAACACACCGAAGTCAAAATAGATATAACAATTCTGCCCTCAATGAGCCACCACATTTTATGCAAGGAGAATCCCTCTTGTCAGTCACGTCATATGTTTGGACGTTTGTATTATTCCTCCCCTACTCTGGTGGCCTGGTCACGCTTTAACAATGGCTGAGGACTGACTGACTCCAAGACACACAAACGTATGTGGTGGAATGTGTCTCATGTTGTAGAGGGTTTCCTACGGTGAGCTAGCAGGCTGAGAGGTGTCACGTTATGTAATTACACGCAGCTTACGACTCCTGTCTGCCTACGGGGCCACCCCTTGCCTTCATCTGGTTAAATGCAGTTACCTTTGCAGAGAAAATATGAATATGAGCTTTTGTTTGTATAACTTTAATTAGCCCTTAATTAATATTGTCATCCCAAGAACAGGCCTCAAATCAGGCTGGCAAATTAAGGAGACAGTGTGTGTGGAATGCGGCTACATTTCAAGACAAACTGAAGTGAGACACGGCAAATGGAGAGGGAGAAATCCTCTCATTATGAAAACAGAATGAAATAGATCCCGGCCTCATACGTGGTGTTGCTAACATGACAAGACAACATCTGTTTTCGTAGGGCCTCCAGGCTCAGCCTCCAGACCAAATTATGTTTTATTAAGGAACTAATATTTCCTACTCAAAGGTGTTCAAGATGGACAGAGGTTTTGTATATCAGAAATTGAAACCGTTACTTGTTGAAATGGAGAGTTACCTTGGTGATGGCCTTGTCTATGTCATTATAGATTTGACTGAAAACTGAAACCATGTCCCACTGAGGGAGATCACATCATTTGCTTGTTGGAGAAATCGCACTGTACCTGTGCCCCTTTGCAATTATCCCATCCCAAATTGAAAGGATAGGAAATGTATACATGCATAGTATGCTGAAGCAGCAGTGGGAAAGAAAGACAGCATAAGCTCCAGTAAATTTCAAGTGTGTAAATAACTCCTATGCTTGATTTTGGGTCGATGGAGTCTCACTGCTACCTCACATTCTCATTTCCAGACACACAAAACCAGAAGTAGTCTCCAGGGCTGAGTGAACACCACATGAAGGCTGTCTTTGTCCTCTGTGGCTGTAGTACCCGTAACTTGCTAACACTGCAGCTCTGGCCTGCAAACAGTAGCGTGTCACCCAGGAGGTGTCAGCACAAACGTGCCGGTGACTCTGACATCAGGCTTTGTTTTTGTTTACCACCATGTTTGTATTTGTGTGTGTGCTTGAGTGTACATGTCTATTTGTTTGCGTTGATTGGTACAGATGGAGATATTTTTGGCACTGGCTCTATGTGTGTGTGCTTGGCATGTGACTCACTTATAGGTTTGCCCTGCTCTTAGCTCACTTCAGAAAGGCAAGGTGGTATTGTATTTATGAAGCAAGCATGACATTTTCTGCCACCGACACTCTCCCTTATTAGAGTTATAAACAGACTCGAGAGAAGGCCACCTCCTATAATTATTCGCTCACTTGACCCTCAGTATACAGAGAAGTTGCTTTCTCCACGCCAATAGATGTAGATACATGTAAACATGGATATTTGTATATTTGTATGCCAAATTGTGGTTCTCACACACATATGCATACACTAACACACACAAACAAACTTACCGTACTTGCTGGTGGAATCATTATTTCCTAAGGTGTATGTTATCTTAGTGCTTTTACTGTTTCAGTCCTGCCAGTGTCATGCCTCTATAAAGCTGTCAGTGTCAGTGTAGGCCCCTGCAAGTCTGCTGGTTTAAATCCCTCTAAAGGCAACAGACTTGTGTTTCTGTGGACCTGTTTATCAGCTCAGGTGAACTGCCACCTTGCTGGGTCATAGCTGTAGGCCTGTTAGCACCATGTTTCTCAGTCTTTTTTTAAACTCACACAAGCTGCAGGTCCAACAGCTTATGATTGTACAGTCTAGACAGTCTAGAGGTAACACGAAGATACAAATCAGTCAGAAAAACCTGATATATAATATCAAATATATATCTACTGACAAAAATTATGTATACTCTGACGCATTGCTAAAAGCATAAGTTAACATACATACCTACAGTACTGTCAGCATACACATACAATTACCTATCTTGTTTTGGAGCTTGTAAGAGACACAGACTGTGCTGAATTCTATCGCCCATGTCTCAGTTTGGCCTGCAGACATAAGGGTGGTGGGAACCACTTTTTCCAGAAGTCACATGACATGTTTCCAGTCTATTGGCAATGCCAAACCAAACGGCCAACCTGCATACAGTCTACACAGTACATGGAGCTGGTTTGGTTCCAAAATATTCTGGGAATAGATCCACCAGAGGTGATGTGTGTGTGTGTGTGTGTGTGTGTGTGTGTGTGTCTGTCTGAGTGTGGACGTGTGTGTGTGCTTGTCATAGTGAGTATGCATGTACCATGCCAGCTTCCAGTGCCCACATCCACCTATCCAGTGGGCTGTAGTGCTGAAATGCAGTACATATGTCCCGTCTGGGCCAAGCCACATAGCTGCTTACCCTCCTATTCTCCCACAGCCTCAGAGTCGGACCAGCAGACAGCAGACAGGCACGCTCCACCTCTTAAAAAAAAACAGAGGCCAGATACCACATACACACCACAGCACACCTTGCTCACAGTGCATAACTGTGTACAACAATGTTCTGTAGTGTGCTGGAAGCCTCATTGGACAGCTTTGGCCATTTGTTTGAATGTTTTGATGATGATTACAAAAAGGAACACAAGTGCATATTTAGCTTTTCACCATGGGCAATATAAATAGGAATTAAACCCATAGCAGCCTTAAAAAACAAAAACAAACTAATTTATTCTTCTTATCGTAGTCTCATATTATTGTTGATGACTGTGGTAACATCAGTCTATCACTTTTACATACAACCACAGTCTTGGTGGAGTCCAAAACAACCAGCATGATTTTGAACTCTTGACAACACTGTGGAGCTGCATATCAACATAGCCACACAACATGTTGGGAGTTGGAGAGGTACCCTAGATTCATGAGTCACTTAACTTCTTACCAGTAGACCAAATTTCTTCAACAATAGCTAATGGCTCAGTGTCTTTTTTTTTATTAGTGTCTAACTCTTTCACGGGCATATCTGGTAATTCATTGGGTGTATTTACTGAAACTGCAACTCAGGAACAATCCCCAGTGCTTTAAGCGCAAAATTAAACCAGTAACATGCATTTGAAGAGGTCAATAGTTTGAAGGGTCTTTCTGCAGTAATAGGGGGGCATGGGACAACTCTGGCCCTTCCAGAGAGAGCACCAAACACCTGACCTTCCCACAACATTCAGCGGGAGTTCAGATTGTAAGGATTTATGAGAGAAGGTGAGAGGCTCTGGCATTGGCTCTGCCCCATGACCAACCCTCAGGGGTCCTGCTCTCCCTTGTGTGTTGACAGTGTTACTGCACATGTGGACCTCTGAAAGATTGGGTGTGCTTTTCTCCCAATTGTTCTGACCCCTATAAACTGTGGCCTGGCTACCAATAGGCTTTTCCACTTGGAATATCTCACCCTTAAATGGATCTCTCAGGTATTGGGGCCTCTCAACGTGTGCCTCCAGTGGGCTACAGGAGCCCCAGGACTAGGTTCATTAACTCTGCATTGATTGCTGGATCTTTGAAAATGTCCGGCAACAGCAGGGATAATATGACTCTATGAAAAGGCATTGGGAGTCCCCAAAGACTAATTATGGCACAGACAAGTAGGTTTGTGGAGGTTTAAAGCTGTGCCCTGTGTAAAATCCACATTTCTCCAATTTGAATTATGAGAAGTCTTGTTTGAGTAACGATTGCTATTAACCTCCATATTATCATAACAAGGAGGTGTTTATTTTGTATTACCAGTAGCTTTTCTTCCTCTTACAAAAGAAGTTAAAGTTCTCTTGCTTTTGGAACTGTTTGAATTACACTACAATGCCTTTAAATTATGTTTCACTTGCTTATCTGTGTGAAAGTGATATTAACCCCCCCTCCCCCATTTACAACCAGAGGATTCTGTCAGAACTGGAGGTTCCTGGTTTTGGGAGCAGTTCTCTGTTTAATGCTGTGTCAAGCCTGTCCATGCTACTGCTTGTGGAAACTGGCTAGGTGTGATTAATGAAGGCCCTAATGTGCTGGGCCCTCCCAGGTGAGTGGGCCCTCAGAAGTGTAGTGCTTCAAGGCACTGTGCGATAACATTTGAGCTGTCCTTCTTGCCACTGTCCTGCTAGGAGCCTCATTCATCATGAGTATGGGATACTGCTCACTTCACAGCAGGGCCCAAGTATGATTCGACCCTCTTTCCAAGGGTGTTACGAAGGAAACATGCGAAAGGAACTCCCAACGTGACTTATAAAAGAGCATTCAGGAGCACCGTTTCATTTGTTTGAATTATGAGTTAGAGAATATCTTTAAAGAGGCTTAACTCTCAGCTCTCCTGACATGATATCAAGTTGTTCTTGACTGATGCAATCTCTCCAAAACCCTAATTGTTTTAAAACATATGCCGCACACTTAGCAGGGAGGCTAAACTCTCTGCTACAGGAGTGTATCGCACAGGTATCCCAGGCTAACTAAGCTGAGATGAGCAGAGGTGAGCTTGGTCCTGCCACAACCTCCCAGCAGCCATCCCACTCTTCATTCCTCCAGACTTTTTGAGAGAGAAAGCAGTCTACTTTCCAGGTCTTGATGGGCTTGCTGGCAGATGGGACCAAAACTCTCACTGAGCACCTCTGTTCCCAATTGCTCATGGAGAGGCAGGAATTTACTGCGACCACCCGATTGTTTTGGATATATCTTAATCAGTTTACCCGAGGTATTCCCACGCAGCAATTATTGTGTGAATATACTTATTATACATATAGGTTGACCACTACTTCAGGTCAAAGAAACGCCACAAGAAATGCCACATACAGCATTCCCTGTTGCTTCAGATATTGACCTATTTGTATACAAATACAGAATGCTAGTACTGTATTGATTGACTGACTGGATTGATTTGATGGATTTTGATCTGATAACAAGGTTTGCTAAAACTATGCAATTTGGAGGTGATTAAATAGACGTTTTTCTAAATTTGTATTTTGTATTTATAGTCCCTTCTTTCTCCATTATAATATATGGTTCTCTGTAGACAATGACATGCTGTTGGTTGCTGAAATTTGTGTTGATCTTGGTGATGCATTTGGTTGCCACAACCCTTTGTAAGCACAGGACACATGTTTCATATTCCTCCCCTTTAATTAGGCCGGACTGGAAAAACTGACCACACTCCCTGTTTTTTTGGTGTAGGCCTGTGGAAAGGTGTGTGGTGGGCCTGAAAAATTAATGCATGCATGGCATCTCTCTACAGTACCTGCAAGATTTATAACCAAGTATGTTGGACAGACCGCAGTGGTCAGACTTTTAAAAAGCATGTAAAACAAGACTTAGTTTTAATATCTGACAGTTGGTTACCAAGCCAGTTACCACCAATCAACAAACATGCTCCTTTTCTTTAACTATTTGAAAGGTCTTGAAAATAAACCAAAATATTCTCTGTGGTGACTGCCCTGCCTGGGTATGAATAAGGTAGTTTATGTTTAACCACCATTTACATTTCACCAGAACTATGCCTAAATTTGTGCAACATTTATTAACAGAAGAGATATTCACACAGTATGTCCAAAACGAGTGGGTGGCTGTATCACACAAACTGGTTGTCATCAGTTCAGCGGACAGAACAGGTACAGTATATCAAATACCAGGCTTTTGGTGGTACTGTCACTTAATAGCAAATTTGCAATCCACTTTTTACGGTAAAGGTTTCTCAGGTCAGTTTTAACCAGGAGAAGGGATTTCTGATTGCATCACATTTAGGCATATGACATACACAAGCAGCTCATCAAAAGACAAGTCTTTGTGGATGTATAGTACATGAGTTGCACAATGTTTATCAGAAACGCAAGGCATCATCGGATCTTGAGGGCCATAATATTGTCAAACAAGTCAACATTTACAATGATACACCTGAACAGAGTTCCAGTAAAAACAGAGATGGGCAGGGTTTCCCGTCTTAGAGAAAAATACACAAAAATGACGTCTGATTTTTTTTTTCTATTAAAAGAAATGTTAAGAATGAGACCCTTTATGAGGCTCTTTCACCTTGTTTGTTTTCCCTAGAAATTAAATGAAGGTCAAGTTGGTCGAGCAAACAATAAAAGGCTGGAAAAGTGGAAAAAAGCAGGCTTTGGTAAACAAAAAGAAAAGAAACAGCAAGAAAGATGCCACCCTGAGTCATTCTGTCTACACAGTAATAATCCCTGTTTGTCTCTTTCTCACTTTCTCCAGGTCGTTAGAAGTCATCAGCAGATGGAAATTCAGGAGCAAAGCCTTGTGTGTGACTCTTGGTGAAGCTAGTGCTAACAGTTTATCAGCCACTGCAAATCCACTTACTCTTTCCCATATGTAGGACCAACAATTTGGGTTGGGAAAATGAAAAGTTTGGTGGATTGTTTTTTATTCTAAATAGAAACCGGTGAGTTCATAGGTCTTACGACATGATGATTTGATGTTGCAGGGCCATCATTATAATCCATGAAAATATGAAGAGACATATGTATTGGATTTCCTTAAATAGAGACAGCGTAGAAGAGCCTTTGCCAGCCATGTCGACCGAGTGCAAATGTTTATTTTAAAAGTGATGTTTGAATATTGTTTTATTTCCATATACACTACCGTTCAAAAGTTTGGGGTCACCCAAACAATTTTGTGTTTTCCATGAAAAGTCACACTTATTCACCACCATACGTTGTGAAATGAATAGAAAATAGAGTCAA
>JAVQJL010001080.1:0-10913 GCA_036024295.1 Nannoperca obscura
CACACATAGTGTGTATTCTTCTGTTCCTGCTCACACACTTGGTCACGATCAGATGTTATCTCCTCTTCTCCATCCTCTCCTGATCTCTTCTCTTCCGCCTGATGTTGTGGTACATCTTGCAGCAGGGTGACACCTCCAAGCGAGCATCGGGGCCTTTGGGTCTTCTCTCTGTGGCAAGTAGCCAGATCCTGGATGACACCTGTGAGCCTTGGCAGAGCTCCTGGTTTACAGTAGCTGTTAGCAGGCTTTTATGTCAAACAAAACACCAACACAATGTGTTCTCTTTCACTGTACCTCAACAATTCCCCACCCCCAAATGACTCCAGCCCACTTTCTCCTGCACTCAAAGTGGCCGCAGCTCTTTCTGCAATCATATGCTACTGTAAACACTGCCAGTGAATCTCCAGTCTTTTTCTCACCATGTCAACGGGTTTTAATTATCAGTGAATGTCAAGGATGTCTGCTGGGTCCACCTCATTTCTCTCAGAGCCAAACCCATTTCTTGTGTTGTGTAACATCGTTCCCCATTGTCCGAGCGCTCTCATAAACATACTTCATACGCAGTATCTCTGAAGTGTATTCCATTGTTCCTCAAGTGGGGAGACGAGTGCTGCTGCTTTCCAAATGGACATTGGCACATCTCCTGAAACAATACGGTTCCCCCACACCACATCACTCACATGCGTTTAAAAACGCCAGACCTTGACCACTTACGCCTGCAAAGAAAATTACCTGAGCACAAAGCGGGAGCTCTTGTCTACACCCTAAAACACATCATAGCACTCTTGTCATTGCAAGTGGAGGGTCTATTATAAACAATTATTTTAGCCCTTCACGGACAGTTTGGTCTTTGTGATGCATTGTGGTTTGGAGCGAAGAAGTACAGGCAGTAATCAATGGAGGAGCCGTACGGTCAAGGTAAGGCTGCCGGATGATCTAAACACATACATGCGTGGGAGGAGGGAGGGCTGCTGTGAGGAAGATACTGATGTATGATGTATTGTATGCATATAAAGGCTGAGAGTGCCACGGTGAATACTTGTTTCTGATTGGCTGGCAGGTGTCCGTTAAAATCATATAACACAACTCCTCAAACAGTTCTGGCAACAGTTTAACCACAGTTACAGCTGTGTACAAGATATATTTCATTTCAGGTAACCATAGCAACAATGCTTGGTGCTACAACACCAGTTAATTCTTCCGTACCTAAACATGGGTTCAAATTACACCAAGAACATTTTTTTAAATAGTTGACAATTTGAAGCAAGCTTCTGTTTTTGCTTGTGGTAAGCAGCCATAGTATAAGTGTGATAATACACTCCAGAGTGTCCTGATATAATAAATAATGGACAGTGGAGGAAACACTGGAGAGTCCATTATAGACACAAGCAGTTCTTTGACCATGGCCTCATCCATTCGTTTCTGTATTTTAGGACGCCTCGTCATGTTTTTTAATCTTACTTATCAAGAATACACATGTACCTCAGGCATGTGCACATGTGCGCATGCTTGTATGTGTTTTATTTGTGTTTTTGTGTGTAAAGTGTATTTACACTCACCGCCCACTTTATTAGGTGCTTTGCTTCAGAATCGCCTTAATTCTTCGTGGCAAAGATTCAACAAGGTGCTGGAAAGATTTTGGTCCATATTCACATGATAGCATCACGCAGTTACTGCAGATTTGTCTGCTGCACATCCATGATGGCAACCTCCTGTTCTACCACATCTCAGACTTGCTCTATTGGATTAAGATCTGGTGACTGTGGAGGATATTTGAGTTCAGTGAAATCATTGTCATGTTCAAGAAACCAGTGTGAGATGAATTGAGCTTTGTAATCCTGCTGGGAGTAGCAATCAGAAGAAGAGTACACTGTGGTCATAAAGGGATGAACATGGCCAGCAAACAATACTCACACGGGCTGTGGCATTTAAACGGTGCTCAGTTGGTAGTAAGGGGCCCAAAGTGTGCCAAGAAAATATCCCCCGCACCATTACACCTCCACCACCACCAGCCTGAACCATTTACACAAGGCAGGGTGGATCCATGCTTTCATGTTGTTTACGTTCAAATTCTGAATGTCACAGCAGAAACTGAGACTCATCAGACCAGGAAATGTTTGTCCAATCTTCTATTGTCCATTTTTGTTGAGCCTGTGTGAATTGTTGCCTCGTGTTCTTAGCTGACAGGAGTGGCACCTGCTGTGGTCTTCTACTGCTGCAGCCCGTCTGCTTCAAGGATCGACGTGTTGTGCGTTCAGAGATGCTCTTCTGCACACCTCGGTTGTAACAAGTGGTTATTTGAGTTACTTTCGATCAGCTCAAACCAGTCTGGCCGTTCTCCTCTCACCTCTGCCATCAACTCGGCATCTTACCCTGCAGAACTGCCGTTCACTGGATATTTTCTGTTTTTCGGATCATTCTCTGTAAACCCAAGAGATGGTTATGCGTGAAATCAAACATTTTGTTGGAGTAGCAAAAAGTCTGATTTCACTTTTAGAACAGTTTTATAAACATTTTATGTCAATTTTAAATGTTATCCATATCAATCAGTCCAGATATGATATATCACTTCAAGGTATAAAGTAACCACATTATAGAAGAAGAGTATGAAGCATGAGTATGAGGAAGGATGCATACGGGCATGATAGAAATATGAAAAGAGAAAGAAGGACAGAGATAAGAGACAAAAAGCGAGAAAGAGAGGTGTGAGACGTGTGGGTGGACACTGGGCATGGTGGCAATGGCACAGGGGCTTAATGAGAGGTGAGCCAGAGGAGAAACAGAGCAAGGACAGACAAAAGAGAAGGTAGCAGGGAGAGGGAGAGGTGAGAAGGAGGGAGTGAGTGATAGATGGTGCAGCAGGAGAGGGGGGACAGAGGAAGAGAAGAGAGGACGGGACTTTGGAAAACAGAAGCAGTAAACAAAAAGCCAAGAATAGAGTGCAGGTGTGAAAAGTGAAGAAACAGGTGAGAGGGACAGGGATAGAGAGGATGGGATAGAGGAGAAAAGTGAAGGGGGCAGGGTCAGCAGGAGTCTTCCTCCAAGTTTAAGCCGTGCATCAGACTGAAGGAAGACAAAAATTTTGAGTTTTATTTTCTATTTTTCTCCATATATTATCATAATAAAACTGCTTATATGACACATATATACAACGTTACAAAATACTTTACAAATGACCAGATTTATAAAATAATTGAAACAAAGACAATGCAGAGGGAACAAGCTTTCTAACTGCTTGCACAATGTCATATTGTTTTCTGTCAGTCGGAAGCAAGCTTGGTACCTCGGTCACAAACAACAAACAAGTTCGTTGTTGTTTGTTTGACTTGTGTATTTTTACCATCGACTTCTGTCTCATAACTGTCTGCAAACTGTTCCTCTTTTGGTGATCGTTGAAATATTTGCGCATTCAAGTTCACTAAACTTGAACTTGATGCTACAAATGTGCATGAATGTTCCATTTCCCCCACAAGCGAATCCACTGATTGTGAAGATTCCACTGTAATTAATTGATTTTACCTTGAAATGTTGCCATTTTAAAATCCTGCTGGAGAGCTTAACACCCAGAATGTTAAACCTAATTATAGACCCTTGAAGAATGTTGACAATATTACATTTTGGGGATTTTGGGAGACATAAAAACAGAAGTTACAGGCAGAGAAAAAAACCAAAGAATCCCACTCCTCAGACACAAAGGAAAATGGGAAAAGGACAAACAGAAACTTGGCTCTGTCCCAACTTGTGAAGGAGTTTGGGACAGCACTGCGCCCCCATCCCCTTCACCATCCCCCTATAAAGGTGATGTATGACCAGGGGATGGATGTGCCCTTGTCAGAGCCCTGTGTCTGAAAATGCTGACGGATGGAGGGATGGAGAGGATAAGGCGAAGGAAGAGAAGGAATGCAGGTGATGGGGAGATGACAATGATGAAGCATGGGTGTGCCACACTGCCACATCTCAGACAGCTGTTTAGCGACGGGGGCTAACACTCTAAGCGTGTGTGTGTGTGTGTGTGTGTGTGTGGAGGGTGGAGGGGACAGGGGACACACATGTGGAGGAGGCTGCAGAGTGCTTCTGCAAGATAGGTGAAAAAACACTTGTGTATTTATAGAAGAGTGCACATAAAGATACAGAAATCAAAAGAGAAACTTCATCATTCCACTGTACACGAGTCTCTATTTTTTGTTAGTAGCTTGTCAGAATCTGTTGGCTCGGGTGCAGAAGAGGGGCAGCATCTCACCTCTCCGTATCTCATGTCCTTCAAGGCCTGGCTGTAGCCTCCAGGCAAGCCTCGGGCTCCAAGGCCTCCCTCCGTGTGGCAGGATACCAGATCGGACTCAGACACACACAGCTGTGGCCCAGGGGCTTTCACTCCTCCCAGAGAATGACACTCAAACTCCCCAGAGCCATATTTAAGAGCAACAGTAAGTGATAATGTGTGTGTATCAACTATATCTTTGTGTTTGTGTGTGTGACTTTTAGCCCGCAGCCAGCAGGTATTCAAGGGCCCTTTCCAATTTGAAATGGGTGGGTGGGTGCGGTGGGGTTGGGGATTGGAGGGGTGCGTGAGTAAGCCGATCCCCCTCGGAGCACAGTGGGTTTCCGAGCAAGGACTCTGGGAATATCAGGAATATATGTCACAGTGAAACACGGCAGAACATCACAGCAGCGGTCATAAATCACACAGCTTGTCCTGTTCATCATCCGCCGGCCACAGGTTACACTTTCTCCGTTTTACTGGACTACAAATCAGGAATAGAATACCATAGGACAGAACAGAAGAACACTGCCAACAAACTGGGGAAATGAGGTTTAAGTAACACATATCTGTTTAGTTATATATACCTATTAGTTCCAGAGATGCTGTTCTATAACTGACCTCTGACCTCCATGCAGAAATATATAGAAAATATAGACTTTAAAGGAAACTTACAGTGTTTTTGGTTTAGTTAGCAATCAAGTTGATTTTAAATAGTTAATCCAGAGCTAAAGTGTATACTTTCGGTCAAACTTAAGAGACAAACTCTGAAATGATTTAAGTAACATTTTTGTTTATTTGATATTTATTTATATATTATATGTGTTTCCAAAATCTTAAACCAGTGGAGGACTACAACGTTTTAACGACACATAGCCAGAAAGGCTACAGTTCTGAGAATAAACCAGGTTATGTAAATGTATCCTGTTGATTTAATAATTACTGTATACAGTTTCTCTTTGTCCTATTATTTGTTGGTGAACAAGGAAAAACCACTGCATGGCTGAATTGCTGAGTTTCTTTCCTTTCCTTTCCTTTCCTTTCCCTTTTCCTTGCTTCCTTCCCTCCTTCCTTCATACAGTATAAGGGCCTGTCCTTAGGAGTAAATGACACAGGTCTACATCAGCAACAAAGTGCACTTATCATACTGCTAAAAACACAAATCAGAAGTCTTAACTCAAGGACCACTTACTAGCTTTCTCTGGAGATTTCAACCAGTCTTCTTGAGCATATGAAGGTTGCTCAGTTGTCATGGAGATAGTTCATCATCACAATGACATGATCTTCACTCACATGACAACAGCAAGTGGACCCTGAGTTAAAGTTTCTTGTTAAACTACAGTTTTTAAGGTCAAGAAGGAACTTTTACGCTCAACTTATTAAAGATTTTATTCCACTATCTGATATGATGTTCCATAACATTTGTGTTTTTAAATTAATATTAAATTAAAAAGATAATTTACCAAGTAACCAAGGAAGCTTTATTCACAGAACTAGTGCGCTGACGGACTAAATCAAATGGCACACATAATGGGGTAAATGGGGCAAGTTTTATCGAGGACTGGAAGAGCAGGAGATGAAGTGAGGGGTATGTTGAGAGGAGGAGGGGCGAGGGAAAGGTCTGGCTTGGGACAGTGAACTGGAAGTGTGAGTGTGTGTGTGTGTGTGTGTGTACATGTGTGCAATGTGTGTGTACAAAATGCACTTGTGACACAGAGCAGTATTGACAAGCAAGACTGATGCCCCTGAGAAAACCTTCAGAATTCAATCTCATTGATTTCCACAGAGGGGTGGAGGACACTGCCTCTGGTCCATACCCTGAGTAATTACACACACACACACACGCACATACACACACACACACACACACACACACACACAGCTATACAGTACAGTAGGGGCACATTTCTTAAATTCATGCATTTCAAGCTTTTGTCATGATATAGGCAATATGGAAATTCAGCAAAAAAATATTTTCAATCAATCTATCTGCAAAGAAAAAGAAACATCATTCGAGTGTTTGCAGCCACACAAGCCCTCTCGTGAAAAGAAATGAGGAGGAGGAAGAGCTGGGGTGTTGAAGGGGTTGTGGTAGTGTTTGGGGTGGGTTGATGGGTGGGTGGGGGGGTGTTATTGGGTGGCACGCAGTCCATGTGTTGTATGACCTTGGTCACTGCTGAGGGGACCTAGTTTCTTGCCAAGCCAATCAATAATCTAAACAGGCGGAGGATGGCTATTTGGAGCATGGGAAGCCAAACTCAAATACTGATAGGTTATCTGCCTGTCCCAGCACCACTTCTGTGCAAATATTGGACCAGCACATTTTTCACGGTGACTTGCATTTGGAAAAAAAGAAAGAGAGTCAGAGAGGAGTGAGAGGGGGCGTTGAGAACAGACATGGTTGAGTGGATCTGTTGCAGAGGGCAAAATCTCCCTCCTCGCTCCATGTCTCTCTCAGACCCCCTCATCCTCTTCCTACCCCCTAAACCTTTAACCAACAAGTGCATCTCTCTCTCCCTCCCTCCCTCCCTCCCTCCCTCGCTCACTCACTTTTGCAGTGTACAAAGCAGTGGGGGACCCTTTACATATACTGCCTCCAGTAAATTCTTATATACCTCTGCTGTAACATATTTTCTCCTGTTTATTCTTTCTGTAAAGCACTTTGAATTGCTGTACATGAGATTGTGCTCTATAAATAAACTTGAATTTGAATTGACCGCTTTCTAAAAAGACACCCTTTGTAAAGGGTTTATAATGTTGTAAATAAATGTATTATTGATGGTTAATCCTTTTTTAATGCGTTATAGATGAGTTATTGTATAAGCAATTAATAAGAAGAACTTTCTTGTTGTGATAAATGTCTAATTGGTGATTTTTCTTCTCCAGCATGCCACTATATTTTACTTATAAATGTGGATAATCATTACTCAGTCATTAATAAGAAGATAAGTGGTCCAATGTTCCTTAGCCCGATAAACATTTAGGAACATTTGGAGACGTGAGCAGTGATTCAGTGATCTGCATGATAAGTTCTTCCTGATGAATTAATGATTAATGAATTAATAAAGATATAATAATAATGTATAAATCCCTGATAAACATGCCTTATTAGAAAGATTAGACTATATTTGACACACTGCTCATTCATTGAGTGGTTACAGGTGGAATGAGGGAGCTGGATGTTGCTGTGGAGATTCTTATGTGTGACTGAAGCCTTGTTTTTAATCACATAGCCATATTAATAAATACAAATGAATTCTACATTATAGAGGCAGTGTGCCTTGTATTTTGGGATAAATCCATTTCCCTCTCTTGTGGGCAAAATGTAAAGTAATCCAAAGTCAGTGTAGGAATAATTATTGAGAAAACTAATGACAAACGTTTGAGATGACGAGACAACAAGCTGAGCCGAGTAAAACAGATAGATGAGTTGAGCGAACAAGCAAGTGTGCCTGGGTGTGAGTGTGTGAAACAGAGACAATGGTGTATGTCTAAGTGATCTGTAGATGATGGCAGCTGGATCTGATCAATAATAGATGAGTGACACATGCCAACCACTGTATCCTGACCACTCTGGAGACACACTGATCTGTGTGTGTGTGTGTGTGTGTGTGTGTGTGTGTGTGTATGTACAAATGTGCGAAAGCAACAGTAAGACCCCTCCGAGACGAATCAAAGTTCAGAGAAAGAGAGAAAAGGTACTGGAGAGATGGATACATGGACAGAGTGAAGGAGGGGGAGAGTGCAGAGCTTTTCCCATCAGGTGTAGAAGTCAAAGCCAGCTCGCGTTGGTACAGCGGAGACTGGAACAATGACTTCAAGAGCAGCGCACAGCAAAACCACATTAATTATTAGAGAGGAGCGATCAAAGCACAACTGTGACACGAAATAAATGAATTGAAGCTGGGAGAAAAAAAATATCACCATCTGGACGATGCGTTTCACATCCCAGAAACGATTCACCCCTCAGTTGCCTGCCTTTGTTTTGTTTTACCCTTTTTTCAGATTTTGCTTGTCACCTGACTGTTTCTACAGTATGTAGGCTGAACTAGATTCAACAACTGCTCGTATTTATTTGTCTCATTGTTTGAAATTGTTTTACTGCCTGATGGCATGACTCCTGGTTTGTGCAATTTAAACAATCACCAATTGAGTGGTTCAGTTTTTCGGGATATACATTTATTCAATTTCTTTGCCAGGGTTAGATGAGAGTTAGGGTTAGGGGTTAGAGAAGATTGATGTAAATATTGTGTGCATTTAACACAGAGCTGGAGGCAGGCATGGTTAGCCTAGCTTAGCGTAAAGATTGGAAACAGGGGAAAACCATAAGCTTGGCTCTGTCCAAAGTTGAAAAACATGTCTACAGACACCTCTAAAGCTGATTTACCTACACTATGTATCTTAACATGTACCAGGACAGTGTGTGGTTTTAGGGAAAGTTATTTGCTGTGTTATTAGCTTTTTCCAGTAACAGATTTTCTATTGGCCCACTACCAACCAAACAAACAAGCAGACAGGTGAATCGCCAGGGGCAGAAATAACCAAGAAATAGTTCAAGCATGCATATTTTTGTATTTCTGTGTATGTAGCCCAGGGAGTAAATGCACAAGATACAACTTCTCAGTTAGCAAGCTTTACATTTGTTGGCAGGCGTCTATTTGAACAGACCCAGGCTAGATGTTTTCCCATGTTTCAATGGGAAATATACTGATTTGCTTTTCTTTCCCAGAGCTACATGAGAAGCATAATGTAAAAATGCTTTACTTGTCTTGGTGAACAACAGCCGATTGCAGTGACTTCCCAGAGTTGTCATCGTGGGGTTGCCAGGCAACCATCGGACACGCTGCACAGAAGTGTTGGGCAGACAGGTGAACCGTTCGTCAAGAGATAGTTACACTACGTAACTCCCCCTAAAATCACAAATGTCTTTATGTTAAGTTAAGCTAGTTGCCTCCTTGTTCCAGGTTTGTACTTAACAACCTCTTATCTTACTCTCAGAAGGAAAACAAGTGTGTTTTCCAAAATGCTGAACCATTTCATTAAATCATTTACTGCAGTCCAGTGGAGGTATGTGACTACAGATTGTGTGTGTTTGGTAACAGAGATGGCCCCATTTTTTCTGTTCGTCTGCAGCTCTGGCTGGCTGAACTAGTGTGATGTTGTCTTCCTGTTTCAGCTCCTCCACTTGGGTCTGGCTGCCGTCCCTCGTCTCTCTGTTTCCAACCATCTCACTTTCTCCCCTTTTCTCTCTCTCTCTCTTTCCATTTCTCTCTTTCTCTCTCACTGACACTGGGCACTGTTTCCCTCCCTGACCATCTGGGCCTCTCCTCCGCGAAAGTGTGTGTGTGTGTGTGTGTGTGTGTGTGTGTGTGTGTGTGTGTGTGTATGTGTTGGTGTGAGTGTTTGCGTGTGCATGCACATGCAGACAGGCGTGTGTGAGCAAGAGTTTGAGAGCAGTTTCTCCTCAAGAGGGCATATATGTTTATGTCTGTGTTTGTGTGTTTGTGTTTGGGTGTGTGTGTGTGTGTGTCAGTAGAAGGGTCTTCCTTCGCCAGGTGGACAGCTGCTATTTAGTAGCCTTACAGCTCAGCCAGCAAAGTCAGGGAGAGTGAGCTGGCGGACTTAACCCTTTATATTCTAAATCAATGCTGAACATGGGCAACACACTGGTGTGTGTGTGTGTGTGTGTGTAGCATTATTATTATGCATGCTGATGTGTCTTGTCAGTATTACTTTACTGACTAATACTTCATACCTGTGTATTGGTGTATGCACAGGCCTGTAAACACAAAAGTTTGAGGTTTTCAGATTTATGTGCATATGTGTCATTGGCTTGTGTATATGTATATAAAAAGGTTTCTTGCTACCTTTTTATGATAGCTAGAAACTGTGTACGATTTTCATTTCTTGTAACTGTTAGAAATGATGCTGCAGCATTTCCCAATAGAATAATTCCTCAAAAAGTAATCTAACCCTACTGCAAACTCAGAATATGTAAAAAGTAACCAACGTTAGTTAGGCATACCGTAAACAGGAAGATCTGCTGCTGCTGTGTGTGATTCACATATACACTTACCATCACTGTGTGTGTGTGTGTGTGTGTGTGTTTATACATTGCGTACAATACATCTGTGTGTTTGTGAGCCTGGCAGTCAGATTTAATACTCTTATCCGTCCCGGGGGTCCTGTCTTTGTCTGGTCCTTAAATGGAGGTTTAGTCTCTGCAGCACCAGCCTGGCTGGATGAGCTTAATCAACCCACAGAGTCCTGAGCCCCGAGGAGCATCTCACCACCTCCTACTGAGATCTGCTTTAAGACTTGGTGGTGGTGGCAAACATTCAAACCTCTGGATTAGATCGACTCTCAACAATTTAGCAGCGTTCCCCTCTCTCTGCTCTCTGTCAGGCATTATCTCTCTGACTGACTAAAAGCACTTTCTTTAGTCTTAAAGTAAATGCAAGCAAGCAACTGCCAATGAGCAGGAGAAAGGTGTACAGCTGCAAGAAAATCTATGTGAACCCTTTGGAATTTCCTGGATTTCTACATAAATTGGTCTCAAAATGTGTTCTGATCTTCATCTAAGTCACATCAATAGACAAACACAGTCTGCTTAAACTAATACCACACAAACAATTATATGTTCTCTTTTTTTTTT
>JAVQJL010001081.1:0-21363 GCA_036024295.1 Nannoperca obscura
CCCCCCCCCCCCCCCCCCCCCCCCCCCCCCCCCCCCCCCCCCCCCCCCCCCCCCCCCCCCCCCGCTGCGTCGCTGCAGGCACTCAGATCTGAAGCCGCCGCGATGAGATGATCTCCTAAATTATCGCTGAGAAGCAGTGAATGGAAGCAGCACATAATGACATGTTGTGATGTTGTCGGTGCGGGGGTCCGTGCTGCTTGTGAATAAATGAGTCGCTGTTCTTGTTGTTATTGTTACTGTAGCTTATCAGAAGTTACATGGTAGCTGTGGTAACTAAAGTTTGTTTTCATTATTAATTAATGTGACGATAATTTCCTGGAACGTCGCCAACAACTCAACTCTCACAAGATTTTAGAGTGAAACTTTTCTTTCTGGTTAAACAAGGAGGATCTTACTCTGTAAGAAAAAGGTCAGTCTGTAGGGATCCTTTCCATAATGTTAGACTTTTACATTAACAATCTGAGCCTGTCAGTGGCCGAACAAACACTTTTAGTGGACGTACTTGATGATCTACCAGACCTACCCAAACTTTTTGTATAAATACCAGAATTACTCTTTAAGTTGTACCCTGGCTGTTCCTAATGGTTATTTTATTTTATTTTATTATTATTTTATTTTTATTTTAACCCAAACCATGATCTTTTCCTAAACCTTACCAAGTAGTTTTGGTGGCTAAAACGTTAACCACATGTTTCTTACTATTATTACTATTAACATGAGGACGGAGGTCCGGTATGGCGGTAAACGACGTTGGCATACAACCTATTCTGACGTTTAGGGAGTCATGTGTCCTGCCACTGGAGGTTAGGACCTATGAGGATGAATGGGTTGGAGGGAGACGTAGCCAGCGATTGTCATTATTTCTTAATAAACCACTTAAACGATTTGTAGATTATCAAAATTGTTGTCAATGAATTTACTGTGTATTGACTAAAGAATTAATCGACTAACTGTTTCAGCTCTAGAATAAATCCCAACTACAAACTCAGCACCAAGACCGTCACCGTTTCTGATTTCACCCCCCCAAGAAGATTAGATGGGCGGGACACAGCAGGACTCAGGGAGCCGACAGCCCTGAAACAACAGCACCGCCGTCACTTCTGCTAGTCTGTGGTTGAGTTACAGTAGAGCAACGTCAGACTGCATTTGTACAAATAAACGTCGAATTTCTCAGATTCACAAAAGACTGGCTGGTAGGAAGGAGATCAAAGCGTGGAGACATTCCTGTGTATTAGGTTCACCTGTCAGAGCACCCAAAGACATCACTCGTGGCTTCAGAGGATGTATGGTGGTCTGCAGAGAGCTTCATGTTGCAGTCTGACCACAAAAAAGGGTGTCGTGTTCTGTCAGGTTGAAATATTCACCACTGCTGGCTTTTACATTATGATATGATCATTTGTAATTGTAAAAGTGAACTCAATATGTTTGTATGGCTTTTTATTTTCTAAAGTTACCAAGTTGGGCTACAACTAATAATCAATTCATGGTTTTATCAAAAATAATATGCAGTCCAGTCCAAAACACACTATATACGGCAAAGCCAAGCATCAAATTCTCACATTTGGGACTCTGGGAACAGTAAATGTTTGCCTGAGAAATTATTAAAATGATAAATCAATCATCCGTAGGGTTGACGATTAATTTTCTACCAATAGACCAATGTTTAACATCCTGGCGACCGTTGCAGAATGTAATGCATAACAGTTGACTACAGTTCATTGCACTGAACATCAGTTTTTATTTTGTTTGTTGTTTCAGAAAAGTCTTATTATCACTTTAATAGTCAGATTTCTCAGCTCTAATGTCTGTATTAATATAATACCTATAATGTATGTTTCACTACAAAAGTATAAAATACACACATTGTTAATGTGCACACTTCTTATGTACTTCTGTAAATTTGTGATGGCTGTATGCAGCTGTTGTTTCGAGCTCATGTTGACCTATTTACAGCAATATGTTCCATTAACACCTCAACTACTTTATATGCGTACTAACATCGGCACAAACAAGCTGCAGTTTTCTGTATCTACACATTCACATACATTTGTTTGTTGTTATGATATGGCGCTATATAAATAAAATTGAATTGAATTGAATTGAATTGAATTGTTTGACTTATGCATATACAACACCCCCATATCTTACATTTTTATACATGTTTTTTTTTTTACAGGTGTACCCATTGAACATGTTTAACTCATTTTTCTTTTCCAAGCCCATTCCAAGCCCGGATTGATAATGTTTAATGCAACATCGTTTCATGTCCGTAAAGTTCTACTTTGCATGCATTAGCAGAACAAGAGAGTGTGAGACTTATCTTGTACCACAAGCATTGCACCACAAAGCGGCCAGATGTTAAATCCCAAATAATTCGCCCTAGATTTAACTCTTGCATTTATCTCTGCCAAATCTGGCTCCGCTTTGTGGCTTTAAGATGTAGTCTTTCATTTCCAAAAGTGGGGGTGTTTATGTGCTACTACAAATGACCTATGGTTTTGCTAGCTTTAGCATGTGTGAATGTGTCTCATGTTTCTTGTGGGAACTCCTTGCAGAAAGCTGCACTGAGTGACGATTCTGGACTTTCAGTTGCTGACCATTATAAAAAGTGAAACGTGAGCGCATTCCTGAGGGCCAAGGTGGAGCTGTGTGGCTGCACAGCTGAGGGCTTATTGAAAGATGAGCGCTTGGCAGGAAATTAGCCAATAGTAGAATCCAGAGGGGTCACAGAAGTATACATGCACACTCGTCATGCATTCTCTATTCACCCCCCCCCCCCCCTCTGATGAGGATGATCCCTTTTTTATATCAGCATCGCACGGGTCCCATCATTTTGTTCAGGCAATAAGTCACAGTTGGCTGCTGAATCGTAACGAGACTCGGCCTTTGTGTTCAGTCTTTGTGTGAGTCCGAGCTCTGCAGACTTTCAGACTTCTAAAGTTGTACGACTGTGCTGCACTCAGGCATTGCGTGCCCCAGATTTGGGGTGGGAGTAGCGTTATGAGGCTGTGTGAGAGAATGACAGCTGACTAGCTGGGACCGGGGAGGAGGGGAGGGGTGGGGGTGGGGGGGTGGTCAGACAGTCAGCGTCCACTGCTGGGATCCCGGGGGGAAACAGAGCCAGAAGAGAAGGGACTACAGTTGCAGCTGTTGTTGCGCGCACACACACACACACGTGCACACACACACACACACGTGCACACACACACACACACACACACACACACAGATTATTCTTAGCCCCTCTCTAAATGAACCCAGCGTCTTTTTTAATCTGGAATGCTCACTGACCTGCTCGTCAGTGTTATGTAAAGTTATAGTGTGGTTCTGTGAGATGGTGAGGAAATTGATCAAAGCACATTTGGCAGCAGATAAATGATATTTCATTGTGAGTAAGTGTTGGACTTTTGCATGTTTCAAACACGACACATTAACATTATAGTCAAGTCGCGGCTTTTCAATCTTGAATTTGGGCTTCAACTCACTTTGTTGTTTTTAGTATCAATGAATATGCTGATTATTTGAATTGATGAATTGTATAGTCTGTGAAATGTCAGAAAATAGGATTTTCTCTCAATTTACTTATTTATTAACCGACTAATGGTAAATGTCATTCTGAATTAAAAATATACTTTTAAAACAGTGATGTTACAGTGACACCAGTTTCTTCAAACTCTGTAAACTGCAACAGGAATGGCTTTGTTTTAAAAGCATCTTTGCTTTTCAGGTTCATTTATGTTTCTCTTTAACTGAGTACGTCTCAAATGACTTCACACAGAAAGAAAAACCTACTTATGTCTTACTAACTTTCACATGATGAAACAATGATATAAAACAGACATCCTCACCACAGAGAAGCTGGAATCAATGCATTTCCGGCATTTTTGCCAGAAAGAATGGTTTAAATAATTGATTCATTATAAAGATATTAGCAGAATTTTCTTTTGATTGACGAATCAATTAGTAGATTTATTGTTTCAGCTCTAAAATGTCCACAGAATATCAAGTAAGATAGTTATTTCTACATTATATAGCAGACTTCTTTAAGCCCAGGACTTCTGCAGTAGTTATTCCTCACTTTTCTTGGACAAAGTGCTCAGGGACAGAAAGATGAACTGATTGATGTGCTTTGATGTGTAGCTCATAAAAACCATCTCAGGGATTGAGTGTCATGAAGTGCCTGAGATGAACTGCGGGGCTCCAGAGGTCGTGTTGCTTTTGTTTATTTATTGAAGAGACTGATGGAGTTGTTGTACGGATTTAGAATCAATTTAGTGCCCAGTTGATGCTCAGGCAGTGAGTGGCTTGCTGGATTTGCCCTCAATGAACCTGTTAGTCAAGCAGCAGCACTTTACTGTATTGAGGATGCAGAGCAGAAACAAATCACACTGAGAGCTACAGCTGAAAGCAAAAGCTGATTGCAGAGTCTGATATTTTCATTTTTGTAAACTTTATTTTGAATGCTAGATTCTCAATATTTAAGTAAATGTGGTGATAATGTCAAAATATAACAGGCGCTGGTACAATCAAAAGCTCCAGAACACCGACTTAATGCACCTTGTGGTAAAATTGGGAACTTTCAGTCAAAAATAAAAGCATTGAGTATACAGAATCCTGACCCTGCAACCATTTGGACACTAAACATCTTGTGATGATATCCAGCACTAAAAGCTTTTAAAGGAATAGTTTAGTGTTTTGAGGATACGCATATTCACTTTCTTGCTGAAAGATAGATGAGATGATTCATTCCACTCTTGTGTCTATACGGTAAATATGAAGCTATCTGCACCAGTAGCTGGTTAGCTTAGTTTAAAGACTCCTCCCAGCCAAGAAATTGTCCGGTACTTAATCCTGGGAAAAACTCCAACCTGTCATTTTCACAATTTGGGTTTTGTATGGCTTAAACAAATGAGATATGTATTAATTAGTAAGCTTCCCCAGTTTCCAGTCTTTATACTAAGTTAACAAACTGTGGCTTCATATTTAGCATACAAGTATGAGAGTGGAACTGATTATCTCGTTGCCAGTAAGTGTATTTCCCAAAATGTCAAACTATTTCTTTAAACCATAGTATAACTTTTTTTAAATCAGTGCTTGTGTAGGTTATTCTGCAAGTAGGGCTGAGTGATAACTAACTAAGTGCAAGTGTATTATGGTTTTATCACGTTTACTTGAATTCTGCAGCCCAAAGACACTCAGTTGCCAGTTTATTAGGTACACCCAGCTAAAACTAATGTAGTCCTGTAATAAATCCTATCTTCATGAAGGTTATAATGTTCAGTTTTTGTTTTAAACTTAAAGTGTTAATTCAACTGTATGATCATGTTGGAGGATGTAGTATAGGATGTAGCATAGAGCTTTGTATCTATTATTTTGTCCACCCCATTTATATGAATGAGGGTAGACTATATAATAGAACCAACTTGGTGTAAATTACTCCAAGCTTTTTTATTAAAAGCTAACAATATGAGTTGTTGGATGGATATCGAGAAAATATTTTTATTAACATTGTGATGTTGATTTCCACCTTCTTGCACAGATGTATTTGATCAGGAGGCCGTTTGTCTAACGCTTTCTGGAAAGTTTTATCTCCACACTAGAAAAAACACAAGCAACAGCTGTTCCACAAACCAGCAAAGTAATAGATTCACCAACTGTTATACAAAAGTCAGACACAGACTAGCATTTCTTTCTGAAAACAGATTTAATTTGCAAAGAGTCAGTGACAGTTTTACAGTGCACATGACACAGAATCACTACTGAAGGTTCGCAGAACCCTGATGAAAAATTTCAACAACAGTGATGAAAATTACACTTAGACAACTGTAAATAGGAAGAAATAAATGTTACATTTACATACACATACTGCGTGATATGACATCTCCGGCTGGGCCTTATAGATCAACCTTCTCAGCAGAAACCGTCTGTGTGTGTGTGTTGGACCCTCTGAATCTGCAGTATGTATTGACCTGAATACTCAGACAACACCATATGGAAAGACTGGCCAAGACACTTAAAGGACCTAAGGCCTAATCCCTGCTGACTAAATTGATTGGTCTGGGAACCCCTTTTAAAAGAGTGAAAATTAACTGTTGTTTTTTTCTCATAACAATTAGAAGTTAGTGTATCAGATTGTCCTTGCATAACAGCAGTGCTAAAAAAAAACGAAGTATTTTGAGTCAGAGCGGGCAGTGTCCTCTGTAATCCTGAGGGAATCCTGATATTTATGTGGATTTGTGAAGGAAGCTGTAGTTTGTTTTCAACTGTTATGACGCTGCTTGAAATGAACACTGAAATAGTTTATGATACACAAGAGAATAGATACTGTAGGTCAAAGATGAACTCATCACCAGTTTGGGGTTTAAATACAACTGTGGTGGTATTGTTTACATGTTCAACTGTAATTTTACTGTGACAATTATCTGTGCAGAATAATGAAAACCATGCGATGGGATATTTTGGTAAAAATGTTCGTTATTGCTGCTGTTTGGTCGATGACAAATATGTACAATGTTCTGTACATTTAACTTGATTCTGTCAGATAGAGATTACAGGTCTTTACCTCCACTCTCGACTGTCTCATCACTGTCAGAGCCCTGTAATGCATTTACCTGTGTGTGTGTGTGTGTGTGTGTGTGTGTATATATACAGTATTTAACACCATCATCATAATTCTGTTCATCCACGAAGCTTTGGGATTAAACAAGCCCGTTTTGCATCTTCTTCGAGCCTGTGGCGAACAAGCTTTACATAACGGCCGGGTACCAGATGGCAGTCAGTCAGTCAGTCAGCCAGTCGGTACTGGCTGTGCCATCTTTACCCCCTCCGCTCTCTGCATAACAGCCCAGGAGGACTGACAGTTGACTCAACATGTGCCATGTTGACACGGCAGAGAAGTAAAAGGAGTATTGTACATACATATACATGTATATAGTATGCTGTTATGTCTTTTTAGATGAGGCTCTTTAAGCTGTATTTGAAAGCCATTTAAATGCGGCAGTGTCTTAATTTTACTCCTGTGTAACATCCATTCCCTGAGAAAGGTGAATGAGACCGACATGTTTAACTAAACCTGAGTTTCCAAGGTGTCAAGGCCTTGTGGAAACAAAAGGGAGCTTATGACTGTTTAGTGGCAGTGCGTTCAGTAACAGCTGTTTATAGCATCACTTATAAAAACAGTAACCATGCGATCCGACAGTTCGCATAGATGCAAAGATATGAGAGTATATCCTGTGGCATAGAAGTGAAAACGTTTTTAGATGTTTTTTATAAAGATCTGTGACAATGGTGACATTCTGAGAAAGATGTCCATTTCAAAGTACCCTCAGAGAACCCAATCATACATGCACACACACATAAGTAGAAATTTGAATAATACAAAACTTGCAGCATAAATCCTCAAAAAAAGCCTTTTTCTAACTCTCTCAGACACTCTCCAGCACACACTCACACCCAAACACACACACACACACACACACACACACAGCAGACGAGGTTTAGGTTTTAGGATTGTCAGACAAGATGTTGCCCTGATAATCTCGTTGTGGGTGTGAAGTTCATTGGTTCATTTTTGGAAGAGAACTGTGTCCAAGCCTCTCATTCAGTCGTTCATTCATCCCCCTCCAGCACAGCCAACCCCCCCAGCACCTGTCACTCATTCAGTCTGGCATCACTGGCAGTCTGTTGGCCTCGCTGTTAGACCCACACAGCTGTGTTGTAGTCAAACAAGGGCTGCATTTTCTCCAGACCAGTCTCTGGCTGTCTCCTGTCTAAATAAATCCCAGCAAATGGCTGCTGGTGGACCTGGGGGAAGTGGTGTTGGTGGTTCCTCTCTGCTTCAGCTAGATGTGGGCACGGCCTGCCTTTGCCCTGCTGTCCGTTTGCCCAGAACGGCAAGTAGAAGCTGCCTTTTGAACTTTTAGGGACCAGTTTCTTCGGCCTTTTGAAGAGGTCGCCCTCAGACAGCTCAGGAGCCATCCAGCCAGGCCTCTCCTTGAGCAGCTTGTCCCTGTCGGGCCGTACGCTGCGCAGGAACTTCTTGAAGATGTTTGTGGTTAACGAGAACTTCCTGCAGATCTCCTGTGAGCGGCTGAGGCGGAGAGGGTGAGCTGGGGTGTCTGGTCTGTCCGCCCCTCCGTCTGCTGTCCTGTCCCCTCTCAGTGTCCTCGCCTCCTCCTCTTCTCCTTCTTCCCTCTCCACCTCGGGCAGGTCCAGCCAGTTGCCCACAAGGTCGGCGAAGACGTTGTCGCCCAGCACTAAGGGCTGACGGTTGCGGCTGCGGCTCATGAGCGAAGAAGTCCAGTCGCTGCCGTCGTCTGTGCTGTCCGGGGAGTAGTCGCTGTCCAATGAAGGGCCCTCTCTGGAGAGGCTGTACAGGATCCCAGGCAGGTCCACCACCTGAGCACGACTGGGAGCCTGTGGATGAGGGTAGAGCTCGGGTGGAGGGTTTCCCACCATTGGTCCGTAGAAATCCACCTGTGGAGCGGCGTAACCTGACCACCTCTTAGGTATAGACTCAAGGTCGTTTTCGCTTCTCACACTTCGTGCACTGTCACTCTCAAGGCTGGATGCCGAGGAAGACGAGGTTCCCAGGCTGCTTCTGTTTCGAGACAAGCTCCTGTCATCTCGGCTGAAGGTGTTTCTGCTCTCCAGAGATGGCCTTGGACTTGGCATTGGACTCTGGCTGGCCTCCTCGGGCATGGTTTGGCTAAAGCAGGACCTGTGATCCTTGCCTGAGGTCGAAGCCACTGTAGCTGATGCTTCAGGAGGAGCTGATGGAGCAGGATGTGGGAGTCCTCGATTAACTGGCCGACCTGAAATGTCGAGGTTTTCTAGCGCTGTCTGAACCTGAAGGAGCTTGAGTTCCTGGAGGGCTCCCATCATTGAATTCATCTGAGCATGGAGTCCATCTCCGGCTTCTTTCATAGACACCTGCAGAGACACAGAGAGAGCAATAAAGAGATGATGATGAGAGACAGAAATCTTAAAATGTTCAGTTCGGCTAAATGGCTAAAGCCCTTGTAGAGGTAATCAATTCAACCATTTGACTCCTCAGTCTGGACTCATCTCATCCATCAAAGACTGATTTCCTCACTGTCCCCCCTCTTGTTCATCATTTATCTCAACACCAGCACAAATCAAATTACATACTTGAAATATCAAAGACATTAAATACATTACATTAATTATGTATTATGGAAAAAAAACAGAAATAGTGCTGCTTTTTGTCTCTGTGTTGGTTAGATCCTTCTCTTGCATGTTTCAGGCTTTGCACCTTGTTTAATTATGGGTCATGTGACTTAGTTTTGGATGACAGGCCACAGTCCCATATGGCCTGCGTACGAGACAGGATCCAACCCATGACAGCAGTAAAACTGACCAGCTTGCCATTATATTTTCTCAATATTCTACTCTTTTTATCTCCACTTATTCTTTTTGCATCCATACATTTGCTTTATTCCATATTTGCTCCCTCCGAGCTCTTTGTCTTCACTCTTATTTCCCTCTGTGCAGTAATCATACACTCAGCTTTTTTCCTCCTCCTCGTTCTGCTTTCATCTTTTTAAGAGCCTGTGTCATATGACCTGGACTAACCGTCTTCTCCTGAAGGCAGACAGAAAGCCCAGAGGCAGCATCGTGACCTGTGTCTTAACTTGTAGGCTTGAATCATTTCACACCTTGACTCAGACTTTGAATCATTCTCTTAATATAACAACAGGGTTAACCTTCGTCTAAGACCATGCTCACTTTGACAAAGGCAGCTACTGATTGATGAGTAAACCTGCCGGGAGCCCTGCCTTTTTAAAACAAAAAATGTTTGTGGAAAGATGAGAGAAAGCATGCCTGGAATTTTGAAAAACTTGCCAGAGTCTGTGGGAAGAGCTTGGTTAGAAACATCCAAAGCACACCTACAGCAGACAACACTGATCAACAATTATTTTCCCTAGATACCAAGCCGTCTGTCAGGATCTGTCAGTTGCACTGCAACAACATAGATAACTGTCAACAGCAGCATGTAAAACAGGCCTCTACCACGAGAACAAACAACTACTTTTAAATGAAATTTTCTCTGAAAATGAAAAACAAGGTGTACAACTCATGACTCATTCTATAAATATATTATTAATATTATATATCTTTAGAAATTCAAACCAACACCTTACCTCCTATAAACTTTCATAAAGCAGGAGGTATAGTTATCCCCGTCTCTCTCAGTTTTTGTTGTTACTCTGCACCTCTGCCAGCCTGTCACTGTCTCTCACCTTTCAAATGGATCAGTCTGAAGTGCCCCTATATGTATCTCTCTCCAATGGGGGGGACACCGCTGGGCGTGACAGCCAATCAGCGCGACCCGTCTAGACTATAAGCCCCAAACAGTGGGGATGGGGGGTGGGGTCACTCAGGCGGAAACAAACTGACAATGAGAGGAACGAGAGGGGAGATAGTGAGTGAGAGGGATGGCGAGAGTCAGCCGGAAGACTAGGGATGGAAAGAGGGGAGGGATCCCTCGCCATATGTTTAGATGTCGAAGAGAAAACTGTTGATGGATTTAATTATGGATGACACCAGAAGAACACAGGAGGGGGGTTATAGATGGCAGAATGGGGGGTGGGTTGTAGGTGTAACAACACCATGTGGGTTGTGATACTAATCTTAAGGGAGCAGTGATTGTGTTGATCCCCGGGTGGGAAAAGTAGCTGAGTAGGACAACTGACAGTGCAGCATCATAAACAAAGCAACCCATAAGCACCGTGAGAGAAGGAAATGCTGCAGAATGTGGGTTTTGTGGGAAAACGGACAAATGTCATAGATAACAGGCAAATATCCCAAAACTCGGAAAAAGCAACAATACATATCTACCATATGACTGTTAGCCCCCCAGTAAGTTCAACTTATATTGAATTATGAAGTGAAATGTTGACTTTTCTTAGGATGTAGAGATGATAATGTTAGTTTGTCGGTCGGCTGGTCCACCACTTTGGTCCTGACTGAAATATCTCAACAACTACAGACTTTCATGGTCCCCTGACTTTTCATTTAGTACATGAGGTTGACATTTGTGTTTTTTTCTGAAATGTCTCAACAGCTATTTGCTAGATTTTGCCTGACCAGCAGTCTAAAACCAAATATGTTATTTTTACACTCATATACAAAGAAAAGCAGGAAATGATTAAACTTTAGAAATTGGTACCAGAGGATGTTTGGCATTCCTCCTTGATAAATTCTTTAACTGATCATCAGAATTGTTGTTAATTCATTTTTTGTTAACAGACTAATGGATTCAGCACTGAATGCTCCACTGCAGGCCACTTCAGGACACTTATCCAATATAATGATCCACCATTTACATTAAACCTGTGGGTTAAAACACTCTGCTCATCACTAACATATGGCTGAGTAGGTGCACAGGGGCGTGAATAGCCTCTAAGATCAGATAATAAGCCTATCAATGCATATGCTGGGAACAAAAGCCTCTAAGCTTCCCGTTGGCTCGCTAAATTAGGCAGCGAAGGTACGTGTAATTAGCACCATCAGGTTGTCTTTTGTCTTTGTGCCTTCTTCCACATATGGCTGACTTCATTAGCTTTAATTGCCTGTGTCCCAGCAGAGGCCGGGAAAGAACGCAAAATCATGGTTTACTTTCCTCCACATAAAAGGTCAACAAGTCTGAAGACAAGATGACGTGCAGAGTTATGTATTGTTGTTATATCTTCAGAGGCAGATGTGTGGCTTCAGTGAAGTTTATGCAGGGATCAGCTGAGGGATTACCGCACACTGAGCTGCTGGTGAAATCTGGTCCACTTAAATGTATTAAATCTGTTTTTGAAATATTATCTCCTAAGCAGAAAACCTCACGCAGTCTAAAAGGGCCGCACCTGCTTGCACACGCTAACTGAAACACCCTCATTTAACACTCACATGCAACTTTTCCATTATTCTCAAAACACTGGCTTTCCCACTGTTTATTTCAAACACACTGAATTGTTTACTGGCTTTTCTATTCTAAGGCAACATTAATAATTCAAAATATGCCCAGGGGAACAAACAGAGGAACAGTGGTAAACTAAACCCTATTATTCCACCTTTACCATGCCAACTAACTCCCGGCACTCCACCGCTGCCATTTCAAGGCTGAACTTCGTGGCCCAAATATGTCAGCCTTTTCAGCCTTCATTCTGGCATCTGCTCAGGATGCTAAATGTGACTTTACAATAATGTCCCGCGGCAGTTTCTTGTTTAAACACAGATGTTGTTCATCCTGAGATGTCTCACTTTTACAATGTGGGAATCTGCTCAGGGCCTTGTTAGCACAAAGACACAGAGGACGCAGACCTCGACAGAACCTACACAAGCACCTTAAGGTCTTACCCCGAAAAATTGTGAGTTGAGATAAAAAAGAAAGTCTGTCTAATCTAATTTAATAAGAGAACTGGGATGAAATTGGGGCTGCAGGGAATTGCTGTACTGCCCAGAAACACTGGCATCCTTAACCCAGTCTTGTGAAGTTCAGTTAAATCTTCTTTTTGAACTAAAGCCTCCAAACTTTTACTTTCCATTTAATGCATCAAGCGTGTATTAAAAGATCACTTTAGAAAAGCAAGCCAAGTGTAAATCTGCTGAATGAATGAAAGAAAGACAAACAGGGGCTGTCCAGATTCTACCCCTTCATCCCCCACTACTTCTTCTTTGGCTACAGTGATGCCAGCCAACCAGACATAATTGCCAATTAAGGGCTGGATGCTTCAAGGTTTAAGAACAATGGCTGGCAGTCTTGCATGTTGAGTGGAGGCGTATTAAAAAGTTATGGCCATGAAATATAAAAAAAAGATCAGTTGATTGATGATTATTTATTTTATATCCTCATGTCAAGATCCATCTACTGTGAAGATGCATTCAGAAACCATTCAATATGCATGCAAGTGAATTAAATGCCACAAAGTATAAATAAATCAATGCTCCCCCTCTGCTGTCTGTTGAGCTCGAGCTCTCTGCCTTCATCGCAGCCTTGAAATTACCTCTTTTGGTTATGGAGGGAAAAATAAATTGTGCAAACACACTGAGCTCACATGTCCAGACGTGCCTCGCTTGAATGACGTGAGTGTCTTTTTTTTTTTTTTAAGGCATTTTATGTGTGTGCTTGCATGTTGTGTTTACTGATATACATTAACTGGATTATTAGGTGAGAAATAAACACACAAATGAAAAATCGGAAAACAAACCACCGCTCTATTCTGACTATGAAATACAGGCTATTCACTGTTGTTTATTTGTTATTGGCTTAAGGGGGAGGAAACAGTGAGGCCAAGGTTATCAGACCCAAAAGGTCTTCCTGTTTGGAAGGAGCTGGCCAGCAGCAGCTAGTGTACTCCACCCTCCCTCCACCTCCACCTCTAATTAAAAATAAATGGTAGGCTGTGTGGGTCAAGGACAGGAATGGGGTCTCTGTCCGGGGGACACAGAGAGGGTCTCTGTGACTGAACTGCTGGACGCAGACCGAAGCAACCGAGGTCGTGATCAAGAGGGCAATAAAGCTGTGGAGCATTCACTGAAAGAAATAAATTACTGTGCACACGGCAATGAATGCCTCTTTTCAAAAAGCTTATATGGTGACTCTGTTTGGTTCTCTGGGTCGTGTTCAGGAGAGTAAGAAGTGTGAATAATATTCAACAAAAGCGTACGGGACACAAATACCTCTTCTATGATGTAATGACGAATTGATCATTTTCTACTTGTAGTAGTCAATATGTTGATATGGTAACTTGTGCATGTCTCATTATAGAATGAGTTCTCACACAAGGTATAGCTTTCAAAGGGTTATTTAAATAAAAATGTGGGTTTTACTTGCCCACATTTTGAGACATTCAAGTTTCAGATTACCACCTCCACCCAAGTACCACCAAGAAAAAATGACAGCACCTGTCATCTGTGCAAATGCGTAATGTCTGTGTTGAACTTACAAAGCCGTTCAGTGGCTGTGTGCATTACTATATGACAACAAAATGCCAGACTTGGACACGGGAGGCCGCTATCCTGTTTCATACAAAGATTCAACATTGGTTTCTTTTAACCGTGACCATGATTGATCCATAATGAAGATGTTTTTCTTTTAATATCCCAAACCTCAAACTGTCCCTTACGTCAGCCAAGTAGTTCTTTTAACCAATACTATTATCTTTTCCTAACCTTAACTAAGTATTTTCTTCCTAAACATACTGGTTGAGTGCGTTGATTCTTCATCAATGCCAAAATCTAACCAGACCTTAAGGGTAAGGTACGCCATCCTTTACAACCATTACATATTTTGTTGTTAATTTTGAAGGACCACTGTTCATTGGAAGTTCCTGTGAAAACACCTGACAGCGAGTTTTGTGGGTTATCCAGACGAATGGGAACATTGTCTTCTGGAAACAGATGATGGTCATGCATTTTTAAAGTGTAACTTCAACTCCAGTGCTCTGAGCAGCACAAAGTACACTGCATTCACCTCTGATGTATTTGGGTAGCAGCAGAAATCACAGAGACAGATTATCCCCAAATCTTTGCAAATAAAACCCAAACTGTCAGCAGGAGGTTAAGTGGAAATGGAGAATCTGGTAAACTGTCCCTTTAAAACACAATCTGTTTAAATCAAATCTATCTCTATCTCTATGACCTGCCGCCCAGCAAAGACTCCCTGATGGCCTTTTCAGAGATGGGAGGTGGTTTAATAGCTTGTTTCCGGCTAGAGCTCATTAACGCCAACCCAAATGCAATGCTGCTGTGGGAGACGCAGGATGATTAGGATCCATATCCTCAAGCTTGGCAGATGATATTTGTAGACAGTCTGCAACGCAATCTGTTGTCTTCCTGGCTGAAAGTCTTCTGGAAGCAATAATTGTTTGTTAGATGCTTGATAGCCAAGCAGTTGACGTCAGCACCTTGTGTGTGGGCAGTGAAAGTGCACGGCCAATTCTCCAGCCCACAGTTGTGACATCAAGTGTGACGTTAATTGTGCAGAGACTCCAGACCCTTCCCCCGTGTTAGTCTAACATAAAATGCAGTGTAAACCTAGAGAGTTCCTGATGGAAATGCATGTGATGGCAGCACGCTTTCATGATGAGTGTTTGGATTATTTAAATGCAGCAATATAAGCATTCGAAAGTTCATAGAGTTCAGTTATTTATGGGATTGAATGAATATATAGGCTCTAATGCTCTAATGCATTATATTATCTAAATCATAGTAATGCATCCACTGTACTGTACATGTCATCTTAATGTGATTATGTATGGTTGTTCAGTGTTGAATACAGATCATTTTGGAATTTGCAGTTTGTATGCAGATGCCGAGTTAAATATAATGGGAGTAAATGGGGCTTTAAAGACTTTAAAGCTGCACTGAATTAACAGTGGATGAAATGACTATGCGTAATGTGAACAACGTTGCTTGTATTGATGAACCAAAGTATTTCTGATTTCTGATTCTTAAATTATCACCCCAATCTGCAGTTTCCCTCAACTCTACAGTGTTTTAGCATCTTTCAGCTCAATGTTTTGGTTTGTTTACGTTACTATGTTGGTTCACTCTCACCGCTCTTACCGATTGTTTGATTGATTGCAGGCAGCTGATTTTAGAAAAAAAAGCTTATAAGCTTATATTTTTCTCAGGAGTTGATGGAGACCAAATGTAGAACTAAGAGGGGAGTGAATATTGGACTTAAATTACTCAGGTGTCCAGAAACATGGCTCCAATTAAATGCTAATGTTGTTATATGTCAATAGCCATCTGCCAAATAAAAAAAAGGCTATTCAAATCTATTGTTACCATAATGCACTATACAACACATCCTCCATTTTAGTGGACAATTCAAAAAATCAAATGTTCTTTTGGTCAAAGACAAAGCAATAACAAAATGTAATTTTAAGGTCCCAAAGACACAACAACACGAGAGAGCACAATACTGACCTACATTTCAGTGAGAGGAATACCCAGGAGAAATACTCCACATATTTTTTGTTCAAATTAAAGCAAACAGAGGAGAGACACAACTCAATCTTAGATCAGCGGGGTCACGTGTGGTTACAGCGGCAACATAATCAACCGCTCAACTGTCTCTTAACAGTAAATCCTAAATGTCTTCAGCAGCATTCTGCGAACCACGATAAAGCAGGTTATGTGTCCCATAATGATAAAGAGGCTTTGTAAAAGGTTAGCAGCTCCATCTCAAACACAGTGATCACGCATGCGAAACCCCACAGCTGCCCCCCAAGAGCTATGGGCCTATTTTAGCCGAGGGGAAGGAAGGGCAGGTTGGAGAATAGGAGCCATGAGGGAGGCACCAAACAAACGAGCTTAAAGTTAAACCGCTTTGTGTTGTGTGCAGTTTTCTGATCCCACACCCTAAAGGTAACAAAGAACATGGTACTTTAAGGCACACAAACTTTCCAGAGTACACTGCAGGTTTGGCACTTGTGTGAAGTTTTCTCTGATTTCATGATCTCATGCTTTGCCGGCTTTGGTGTTGAATTCCAACGTGACAGTCACGTTTAAAAATGCGCCTCAGGTGTGAGAGGGATAAAGCAGTATGATGCATATGAAATCAGCTTCAGCAGTGATGACATGAAATGGTTTGACTTATGCTTTAATGTCTGAAACACTGGTGTGGAGCAGGTGTGAACCCTACATTTAGACAAGATGACTCAAAAGCACGTCAGCGCTTGTATCTTTGACTCTAAGTAGACAGGAAGAGCTTATTTAGTTTCTTTGTCTGTATGAATGAGTCATGCATGAACTTCAAAATATTTCATTGTTACCATTATATCCTCAGGATTTCTATGGAGCCTTGCAGTGCTTTTTAAAGGAACAAATGGCCGCTAACAGCCTGTTGACAAACTGTTTGTGATACATTTCTGACTTGCAAACTAATCTGAGTTTTAGCGTCACTGGTGTGTTGGATGTGGTCAGCAGGAGAAATAGTCCCAGGTGAAGGGTCAAATGTTCAAGCGTGACCTGCTCTACCCCACACGGCCCCCCCCCCCCCGGCCCCCCTGACCCCTGACACAGTGTTCACACTTTCATATGACGTTGGTCTTCTTTTAGAGCTGATAGTGCATAGGGTTTCAGGGTGTCTACAGTGGAGCATTAAGTTCAGAGTTGCAATTTACGTGATTTTTACACAGGCTGTGAATGCCATGCTTACATTTCTACACACTCTGCAGACTAAAATACATAGATGTTCTTCTTTTGAAAAAACTGTCTGTACTTTGGCTGCTTAACTGTATAAATGTGAACATTTAAAGGACCATACCAGTGTTTTTTTGTTGTTGCAAGTTTTAGCTCCTCATTTAAACATCATGTGTGCTTTATGAACTTGCTAAACATTTTCAAATGCACGCGGTGCAGTGTATTCTTCCATGTGTTTCTGGCAGCCATTAATGTCCAGCCATTTCCATATGGTATGAAAATCAATTAGCAGGCTCTTGGAACTCAGCCTGGGTTCAGACCTTTGAACGACCCACACCACTACACCTCTGATTTGAAGTGTTTATAAGAGGTCTAGTGCTTTGCTCATTTCTGGCTCACAGCTTTGAAGGTGGGTTTAAGAGTGAAGGCATGTGAACAGCAGGAAGAACAGAGACTGAAGAAAATAATCGAGTCTTGATATTGAGTGTGATGTATTACAGTCTGCTAACTGACTTTCATACAATACAGAGATGATTGGAATCAAATTTCTTTAACACAGCAGCATGATTTTCAAAATCTGTGATTAAAGGTGAATGTGATTTGTGGTTAATTGACTAAAATGTGCAAAAAGCCTTTTAAAGTGATATTGAAGAACTACTCGACTCTGCATCACAGTTCTACGTCTGTTGTTAGATGTTTGTGATCTCTGTGTTGCAGATGGAGATGGGTTACCACTCTCCAGTGAGCACTGGGTGAAAATCCGTCACAGTGGAAAGAAAAGTGACAACCTTGGCATTGACGCCCCTTGTTTTCTGAACGACAGATTGCATCCCACATGGTCCTGTGCAGGGGGAGACTGCCTCGGCTTTTTAACCGGCATCTGCTCTCTGTTCTCCTGTTTGATCCCCGCCATGGCACGACACTTTTTCTATTATGTTACCAAACAGCGATATGGCAGCTATAACGCAACATGTCCTCCTGGCATCGGCGTCTACTCCCCTAAAATCTCAAGTGCCACTTCACAGACGTGTGGCTAATTTAAAGAAGCGAATCACAAAGTCACAGAGCAGATCATGTTGCAAAACACGCAGCCGTTCAAGGCTTTGTTGCGGGCCAGTGGCTGGATAGACACGGGAAAAAAATCTGTCTCTGCTTTGAAGATGATTCCAAATGAAATCTGTGCCAGTTAAGGCTCTTTGAAAATGGGTCCTACAGTGTGTCACTGCCAAATGATCTGGGTGTGAGGGTGAAGCTTACACATTTAGTTTTTACATTTCAAAGACCGGGGCAAGAGATGGCACTCAAAATGTTCCACCATCAAACAAATTTGTTTATTAGAGGAGAGGAGACGTGAACATTTTAAATAAGGGAGACTGACAAATTAATTGAGAGAACAGTGATGAAAGCAAGAGCTCACAGTAGTCTTTTGTAATGATTACTTTCTTTAATCTGATACTTCTTTTCTTAATTAACTGATTATTCGTTTTGTCTATGAAATGTCTGTCTGTTTGCCAGAGCTCGAGGTGATGTTTTGTTGGATCAACAGTCCAAAACTGTCCAGATATTCATTTTACAATTATATAAAACCGAGAGAAAAGCTGTAGCAAATCCTCACATTTAAGGAGCTGGAAACTGCAAACTCTTGGCATTTCTTACTGTGAATCTTACAACAGTTACTTTTAGGAACCATCTGACTCAGAGCAGAAAAAGAGGAGAAACTGTCTTGAACTCATTAAGCTTAAAACATCTGTGCCAGATGCGTGGACAGAGAGGAGAAGGATACGTACACATGCCTCTGGTGTGCCCAAAGCTTTAAGCCTACACAGATTAATGCGATTTAAAAAAAATACACGTGCACCCCCAACTGAAGCTAAAACCAGAATATGAGAAAGATTCTGTCAGGAAACATGATGTGCGAGAAAGCGCCAAACCTGATGTGATTTTGAATATTTTTTTACGATCATTTTTTTTTGTTTGCGGCCCCATAAGCGTGCCAATTAGCACATTAAAAGTGCAGCACGTTTCACATGTACATTAATAAAGTAGAACAACATCCTCCAGTGCTGATTGCAATAGTAGAAGTACTGTAAATACAACCCGACATACCAGTTCTTGCTTCAGTCGTCTCAGACACGAATCCATGTTTTTGCATTCTGGTTTGGAGAGCTGTTGTTCCATGTTTTCGGGAAACCCAAGAATTTCAGATGAACCGCTTCGCCAGTCGAAGCAGCTCGAGCATGACTATGAAGGCTTCCTCCCGGGGCAGGGGAATTAAAACAACGCTCTCGTGGAGAGCAGAAAACAATTTGCAATTGGAGATGCGCAAATCCTGCTGAGGAATGCGCGCACGGCGGCTCGTGATGACGCGAATCCCGCAATAAGAAAAAAACACAACTCCTGATGACGAAAATTCGTTTACTCCAAAAAATGATAATGAGGTCCTTCTTGTGGCCGTATCCAAAGACTCAGTTCGTGTGTGTGTGTGTGTGTGTGTGTGCGCCTCAGTGGCCGCGGCTTGGCTACTGTCAGGCTGCTCTGTGTGTGTTGCTCAGTCCGTTTTTCCCCCTCTGCTATTTTCCCATTCAAGAAGAGCGCTTACGTTGGCCATCCAGTTTCCTCCAATGAGTGAGCCTCTCAGACTGCATCTCATTCAAACTGGGATCCGTCGTTTATCACGGACGTCTAGATTTGTCCTCTGCAGCTTGTAATCATTTCACAGAGATATGGGGAAAAAAGACCAAAACATCTGGAAATATTTGAATCAAGGCTGAAAGATCAGATAGTTGTGGCTACTGACAGTAAACATCTCTATTCCATAACACTGACAGACTACTTCTACAGCCATGGTTGCAGCACATTGGACTGAAGGACTGAAGGAGGAAGTTTAAGGAGGATGTGTCTAAAAGAAACCATGTGTGTAATGAAACGAGCCATACAGACAGTTTCCTGGCCACCTTCACTGCGGCCAGAGAGGAAGCACCTGAGCCACAAGCTTTTGTTGCATGACCTGGATATAATACTTTGTTAGCAAGGGAAGGAAGAAGCTGCATATGCAATGACCCCAATCTGGAAATTCTTTATCACTCCCTCACTCACAATATAGATTTGACATTTCTGAAAGGTTGCACATGTATTATATAAACATTCACTGCACCCCTCCAATCTGAAGACGTCAAGGAAATGATTTGAGGTCTGTTTGTCCTTGAAAGATTTCTTGAAAGTGTTGCTGAAAAGAAAATTTAAGAAAAAAAGAATCCCTTAAAGAATACTTACATTAAGGAAAATATAGTTGATCATATTCTGTTCGCTGTATGTTCTTAGTATTACATGAATTCACAGAAAGGCCCAACAAGGTGCCATTTTCACTTCTTGGATTTAATTATTTTTATTTTGTTTGCCAATTTTGGGCTTTATTTTAGCAAAGATCTTTGAAACCTGCTTTGACTTTTGGTTTCTTTAGATATTATATGTCTCAAAGTAACACTTTCAAACGATACCCAGCTCTAAAGTGCTGAAAATAGACGAGGGACACTCTATAATGTACAGTCCATGGGGTTACATGTAAAGCATCACATACATGATAGAGTTCATCCGGTAACTTTTTGTCGAGTAAAAATCTTTAGCTGGCAGTCAGGAAACTTAGTGCCCTCTGACCTGCTTCTGTCATCTGGAGGTTTTAATATCAGGCCAGATGTTGGTGATGCATCCCAGATGGACGGACGGACGCTAAGAGAGAAAGAGAAGGAAGTGGATCTAACTCATCACAAAAGCAATAAAACAGGAGACATGAATGAATCACATTAGCATAACTTTTCTTTGAGGAAGAGCTTTAACTGACTTGTGTGTTTAAGAAAGTACATTATCGGATATAAAAATAGTTTCCAGTTAATTTTCTGTTGATTGAGTGATCGTTTCAGCACTAACTTAAAGGTGTATGCAAATTCATGCAGTTTCTCTCAAAACCGACAAAAACATGCAGACATACAGTGGCAAAGTTTGGGCACCCTGATAATTTTCAAGATTTTCCTTTATAAATCATTGGTTGTTCGGATCAGCAATTTCAGTTAAATATATCATTTGGCAGACAAACACAGTGATATTTGAGAAGTGAAATGAAGTTTATAGGATTTACAGAAAGTGTGCAATAATTACTTAAACAAAAGTAGGCAGGTGCATAAATTTGGGCACCCCAACAGAAAA
>JAVQJL010001098.1:0-12595 GCA_036024295.1 Nannoperca obscura
ATGAATGTGATGCTAGTGATGCTCCTAGTGATGCTCCTAGTGATGCACCTAGTGATGTAGTGATGCTCCTAGTGATGCACCTAGTGATGTAGTGATGCTCCTAGTGATGCTCCTAGTGATGCACCTAGTGATGCTCCTAGTGATGCACCTAGTGATGCTCCTAGTGATGCACCTAGTGATGCACCTAGTGATGCTCCTAACAAAACATCAAGAAAGAACATTCCTGCGGGGTCTCTGCATTGTTTTTTGCTCATGAAGTGTATATTTTGGGGTGGCGTACTACAGCTCCAGAGGAAGATGAGCTGCGAGGAGGTATGAGAGCGAACTCTGTGAAAGAGGTTCAATCGATGCAGCTGCAGTTCCTATTGGCCGCTGACAGAGGTCGATAAAGAATATGAATAATTCAAATGAGCCTCTAAACTCTGCAAAAGGTAACAAAACACTGTACAACTTTAAGGACATGCAGACCTAAGCCTACATGATGTTTGGAATAAATACACAGCAGATAGTCTTGTGATTTCTCACGGAGTGCAGATGGAAACATTAATGTGTTGCCTCTGGCAGGTTCTATCTTTAGATCTTTCTTTCTACCCCTCTTTTCATCTTTCCTCTCGTCTAATCTCTTTCCTCCTCCTCCTCACCTGATTCCTTCCCTAAACATACAGAAACATTTGCAGTAGCTGGTGTGACACTGTAAACTGCTGTCACACGTTTGAACCCATTACCTGCAGATTTAGTTTGTTTGCTCTGCTGAAGATCATTTTTAAAAGAACACCACGGCTTTTTGTAATCATGAATGCATTTTTCTAAACTATAGTTTCACTTCACTTCAGTGTGAGTTCATCAGGGACTAAAAACTAGCTGTGTGTCGTCAGTCCATCACAGGGAACATTAAAGTCTGTTGTGATGGAACACAGTAAGAGGTAATGCGTTGCTGCATTCAGGTGCTGGTGGGAAGCTCTGACAAAAGACACTTAAGACTAAGCTGCTGCTGGATTCACATGATCCATCTTCCAAATGTATGAGGTTTGTTAGCTGGGATTGATTTTTGACAACAAAGCTTTGCAGCATCCACACTTTCCATAAAATGCATTAACAATATATTTGTATCATCTGTTTAAGCTCTGCTAATTAACTTTTCTTTTTAATTTAACAATAAATCAATGACTCCGTGGAGTTTCCAGTCTCTTTAAGTGGTTTTACAGCTGCATGCAGGTGCCCTGCACCGAACAGCAGACAGATGCTTTTCTCAGGAGATGGTCGGGACTAAACTCAGCTTGTTGTGGTGTTCTTCTGCCCCCTATGTAATGCAGTCTCTTCAGACTGTGTGTTGCTCTGACTTAGTCTTCATACATGTGACGACAGCCCTCCTGAACAAGTTTTTATTATGATTCATTTCTCTTTTTGACTGACATCCCCATCCTCTTTTGTCGAGGTATTTCTGAGCAAAGCCACGAGTATGAGGATGTTGCACTATTTTCTGACTTCTTATATCAAATATCCAGGTAATTTAAGTCAAATAATAATTGTATAACCAAGGGAATTTCCAGCGGCAGTGGATTTAGTGGTGATTCCTGATGTATTCATCTAATTGCCCAACGCTATTACTCACACACACAGGAGTTGTGTTCCCCGCTCTGTATTAACACCATTCTCCAGACTTGCCTTCGGCAGCTGCAGTCTGAGGGAAGGGAGCAGCAGTAGCTGAATTATTGAACAAATCAGGGTCCCAGGCTATGTTTTTCTATGATATTGGTAATGAGGCCGCAGGAGATCGTGCCTTCAGTTGTGGAGAGAAATAAGATCTTTATAAGTTCTGCGCTGTGTGTGTTAGATCCATGCACAAATGATGACTTTACTGGCCGCACTATACTCTACTTCCTTTCTTCCCCCCAGGACCTGATGCTTGATCACTAAATGTATGCCCTATTATATCTGTAGATGCACAAGGGTTTGTTGGTCTGTAAGGATCTTTTCAATTGTTACAATAAGAATAACATGTAGCCAACGGAGATTTAGCAGGTGCAGAGCTCCAGATTCTTACATGGAGGAAATCCAGTGTATGTTTATAGCAGTTAAATCCACATACATGTTTCCTGGTTCTTCTCTAACTGTACCATCTGCTGGAAGTCGATATGTTGATTAAGCATTTGTATGGTTGACAAATCAATCTCACCTTAAGGTCCGCTTAGTAGCTGCTCTGGAGCTTTTGACCATATCACACAGTCCTCATCAGCAGACTGGATGCACCTCTAGGTCTTCTCATCCATGTTGACTTGCTGTTTCCAATTTCCAGAACTTAAACTTTATAAATTAACATTAGCAATTAGAAACATCAGTATTAAACTTCGACAGAGAAAAAAAGAAGTTTGTTTGGTCACGTAAGATGTGTTTCTTGCAAAACATAATGATCTTCAGACCATTTCTCTCAGCTCCAGTCCTCTGCAAACGCACAAATTACAACCATGCAATTAAGGAACACAGTGGAATCAGTAATACTTTTAAACAACTCACAATCATTATTAGGTGGACGTTAAGTCTATCAGGCTGCTAAATGATAATAGAGTCTGGGAACCAATCAGACAGGTACTGTGTATTATACACGAAAGACATCTGTGAAGACATTAAAGCCTGCAGCTGCAGGAACAAAAGAAAAGAAAAACAAGGATCCCCTCGTAAATGAAGGGAGCCAGCAATCGATTCAACACTATGGGAAACCTGTAAAAATCAATGTTTGCTTTCAGTCCGGTCTGTCTTCACATGTGACCACGCACGTGCTGGTTTGAGTGTCACTGAAGTCTTTAGTAGCCTTCCTCCTGCTGCAGCATCAACACATTTATTAATGAATCAATCACCTCCACAATGTGTCCCCAAGGACTGTGTTTTTCACTGTCCAATTCCACGTTATACTAGAAGAACTATTTCATTGTTACTGTTTATTTTACCAGGGAGTGTCATGGAGGTCAGTCTTTTTTCGAAGAAGATTACAAAGAAAATCTAATTGCTTAATGTATAAAATGTAATTTTCTCCGTTCTGGAGTCTTCAGGTAAAACATTTCTGCCTCGGTGATCTATAAAAGCACTTCCTCCTGGCATGGATCACAACCTCTAACCTGCAGCCCTTCCCTTACTCGACTCTGCAAGACACAACCACCAATATGTGCGATGATAGTGACACACACTCCTGTCGCTACAGTCGAGCTGTTGGACGTGATTTCACTCTCCAACCTCTCGCCTGCTCTTCCATAAAAGACCTATTCCGTGTTCGCTGAGAGTTTCTTTCCTGATCATTTTCTGCTGTCAGGCAGCAGCTCGGTTATCAGATCCCACCTCTCCCTAATCACTCTGGCCCTCATCCCCCGGTCCCCGTTACATTATTTAAACAGTGGTTTAAATGTTAAATAACGGAGCCGGCTTGGCTCAGCTGGGGGAGAACTGACGAGTGGAATCTCTCGAGTATTTAAGGAAATGGTTGCACTAAACTGTTGCTGAGTTGCTATCACGCTGATGACGTGCAGGATTAGATTAGTCATAGTGGAGCGGAGAGGCTCAGGGATGAGGTGAAGCTTTGGAGGTGGAGTTCATGTGAGAAAGGCCTGAGACACAAGGATGCTCCAGGTCTTAATTATGTGGTGTCCTTACTCTGGATACAATTCTTTCTGTTTTGGGGGCCAACAGCTGATCATTTTGCCTTTAAGCATGAATTTGTCTGGAGGGAGTATGAAACATCAAAGTGCAAGCTCTGCCAAAGAAACCAATGACACTATGGCTATATCCCCAGAATATGTTTTAACTACTGACCAAATTCTGCTGCGTACTCCGGTCATTGTTGCCCTACTGGTCAAACTGTAGGATACGGGGCAATGATAAGATAAAACACATGACACACGGCTTGTTGCCCCATAAGAACAATGGACTGGACAAATGCATCTGACTGTATGAATGACTATTTCTATCAACTGGACAACAGAACCTGGAGCAGGTTCTAGTGAAAGGACAAGAGAGAAATTGCACCCAAAATTAAAAACTCTCTATATCTTTACAAATGACTCATGGGAGTTATTAACTTTGATTTAACTTTCTAATTTCACATGAGGAACGTAATTAAAACAGCAGCACATTATTTAAAGAACACATGAGGCCTTAGGCAGATTTAAGAAGTGTATGTTTACTTTTAAGTTGTTTTAACATCATTTTTTGCACTTCATACGACATAATCTTTATTTCTGTGTGTCTTTTTTTTTTTACTAAAAGTCCATGATCTATATTTTACCAATTACCTTGAGAGCTCCTCTTCAGCACCTGGAAGTGAACAGGTCATGTCTTTGTTTCACATCAGCAGCTTCTCTGCTAATGAGATGCTCCTCTGATTGGCAGCTGTGCAGGAGGAGGAGTGGAGTCTGTCATAGTGTACATTTCTTAATTAGTGCAGATTCTTAACTGAGCCTCCATAATGAAGGCGGGGTTGCTAGGAGATTTGTGACACAACTCCAAAGCTTGTATTCGGATGAAACGAAGATATTACTGCGTCGTAAACACAGCACACACGCTCTCTACTCTTATAATCCCAGAGAAGATGATCCACAGGTGATATGTTGCCACTATATGGGCAAAAGTAAGTGGACTTGCTACAGCATACTTGTGTGTGTGTGTGTGTGTGTGTGTGTGTGTGTGAGAGAGAGGATTTTATATGTTGGTTGCAATTTGAAGACATCTCATTAGGTTATTGGGAACAATGAGACACATTCTTATTTTTACAGTTTAGTTTACACGTTTCTCTGCTCTACACTCTTTTACTGTACTTAAGAGTTCCAGGTTTGATAGCGTTTACATCGCACATTCAGTAGGAAAGCATTGTGTTCCCACTCATTCTCCCACTCTGTGAGATACAAATACAACTCACAGCTCAGCTGCTCGACTGGCAGCACTGACACGGCGCTCAGTCTGCGTCTGCCAAGCGCTGCTTCGCATGGAAGTGTCTGACATTCAGTCGCAACAATTCCAACAACACTAATCAAACAGCAGATACAAGGCTTACACACACACACACACACAGCACTCTGCTTATCAGCAGCTGGCAGCACAGGTCTGTACTCTCTATGTTAAGTTCATTTCAATAGACGGCAAATTCAATGGCCCTTCAGTTCACTCCAGTCCAAGTAAGTTCAGCGTGACTCCATTCCACTCAGTTCGCTTCAGCTCAGTGCAATTTAACACGTTCAGTGCAATCCTCCGATTATAAGGAACGGGTCCCAAAATTAATTTTAGTCATTGTGGCCAGCACAGCAGCGCGTGTTTGATAACGGCAGTCTGATCCCCAGAGAGGAGCTGTTTGAATCTGCACTGTAGTCCCTTCACATCATATCTGGACACACAGCTGATATGCAACATGTGTTAATGACAAGAGTAAAAGAGGCCAGCGATCCTCCAAATCATTTGCATAGAAATGTCCATTTAGTCACTTTCCATAGATACAGTTCTAGAGGGATTCAACCCAACAGCACTTAATAAGCTTTAAATCATCGCGGGGCACTGTGCCTTTGTTCAGTAGTCACAGGTGGTGTGTTTGTTCTCTCTAAGCTTGAATAATACCACTTCCATAACGCCCCTTCGTCCAGCGCAGTATCCCTGTGAACTACACCCTAACTGAAGGATCACCATCCAGTACGACTGCAGGAAGCAGTGTTTGTTCTCTCTGTAGCGAGGTGGAGAGTGGGTGGTGATGGGCGTGTAGCACATCTGACTTTCATGAAAGAGGCTGGATTTTGTATATCATCACAACTAAAACCAGGATTCTGGATTCTGTTGTTTCCTAACCGTAACCATTGCTGGAACTACTCAGTCAATAACTTTCCTGTAAAGAGAGAAATTAGAGCACCGCGGGGTCGTCTGAGGCTTCAGCAACAGACAGATAGAAATGCTCATTCGGTTTTCTACAGGAACCCGATGAGAGGCAGCAGCTTCCTCTGTGAACCGCTCAATAAGCCGTTTGTAGAACAAGGATTTCCATTTGCATTTGGAAGCAAAAGAGAGAAGATCCTAAGATTGTGGAGTACTCCCCTGGCTTTGCTTTTGAAGAGAAGAATTAAGAAGAGGAGTTTGAGGAGCTTTACGGGGCAAATGGAATTCAAAGTACTGTGTGTGTGTGTGTGTGTGTCGTTCAGCAGTGCCTTTAAATTAATTCAAGAGTTAAAGATTAGAAGCTTTCATTTGTTGACACACACTCGTATCTACAGTCGTCTGTTGATGCGAACAGAAGGTGTGAATGAAGGTTGGGGTTGCTCCACCTTCTCTGACTCAGCCTTGTGTCCTCCTTTCACATCATGTATCTGCAGGTTCTGAACACTTACCTTCTATGTGTCTATGTCAGTGAACAGGAACAGCTGTGGGTTTATTTATTTTTTCTGGGGTTAAGAAATGAAAATCGTGCTTCTTTCAGTTCCTCGTCTGAGTCAAAAAGTCCAGCGAACACAGTGCGGAGCTTCAGGTGTAATGACTGCAATGGCTTCCTGTGTCTCCACAAACAACACAATCAACCAATCAGGGGAAGTCATTTCCTGGGAAACAACACATCATTTGGCAGATGTGTTGATGCTTGTTAACCTTGTAGGTAACACTGTATAATCCAGTTACTAGGAAACGAGAGAGGAGGGAACACTGAAACGAGTAATTCCTGAATTATTATATTATTGAATACTAACTGTACAGTGGGTGAGAGATTCTTTTGTTAGACTTTACCAAGAAATCAAACTAATTCCACATTTATTTTCAATCCTTTAACTACATTTTCTTCCAGACAACCGATCCTAGAAAAGGAATTACAGCCTCAGATTAAAAAGGTTAATGGCTGAAGCAGCACAACCTGTTTGCAGAAGCGTGCACAGATCGCTGGGAGTAAATGAATAATGAATTCTTCTTTTATTCAGTGAGGTACTGAAACTGCGGGTTTGCATAATTTAACAACAGCTGATATTTAAAGCAGTGACCACACCGCTTCTTAAACCAGATGCAAATGCTTCCGTGCACATAGAGACTTTGAATCTTGAATCTATGATTGGTCAACACAACATCTTTTAACATTCACTGTGCAGGATTGATAGACTGCATCATGTAACACGTCAGGTTCAAGCCTTGTTAAACACGTCATGTCAGTCTGTTTCTGTGCTGTGGAAAAGAATAAATGAACTTTAGAGAAATTAAAAAGAAGAACTGTTCCTCGTGCTGTTTAACAAGCGTTTCCTGTCGGCTCACTGTGGCTCTGGACGGCTGCGTGGAGGAACAGTGTGTCTTGTAACGAGGAAAGAGGTGGAAAATCTAGCCGAGGGCCAAATGCTCAGAAACAGAAGCTACACAGTCGTGTTTTCATGCTCCTGTTTATAATTCAGTGTCTCGTTCTATTTCCTCCACACAAACACTGGAACATTACTTCAAATGCTTTTCTTCTGCGTCCTCTCTCGGCTCTTTGCTCATACGTCTTAAACAGTTGAAAGACCAGTGGACTTCTCTGGCCGATGCTGCATTCACATGAAATCAGGACGAGGGTAATATTAGCTGAGGCCAGAGACGGAAATGTCACCCAGAGTTAATGTTTTCAACCAGATGTTACGGAAACCCTTCACTTAAGGAGGAAACACGGACGCTCTGGACACCGTGAAGATAAAAACATCTTTCTATCAGACAAACACAAACAAGTGCAGTTCTGCATTCATTTAAAGTTATAATATTAAAGAGGGTCACAGTTTGTACATGTGTTTAATTGATGGGAGCTTTTAGACTGAGAAGTTCCTCCATTCTCTTGATATGCCATGAGCTGCAGATTCATACGTTCTTCTTTACTCAGTCAGGATGAATAAGAAATGCAGAGTAAAAGTTATATTTTATATTTAAGTTAGCATGCTCTGGCCTCACGTATTACTTTCCCAAGTGTAGCCTGAAAAGATCTTGATCAGCTGATATTAAGCAGCGATTAGCGCCGAGCTGCTGGCGGTTTTCCTGCGATGCTGCAATGATCATGTGAGAGTCTCACTACAGGACAAACTCCACATGTTTCACTCTACAAACAGCCAGTGCAGGAGTCTTACTTTGTACTGCTCAATTACTTGAAGCCTGAAGTCCAAAAATATATGGAATCATTTAATTCTCCTTTTAAAGCTGCATTAATCAATCACTTCACATGAACAATGTAGTTTCTTACAGTGACAATCCGTAGAGGACTTTCAGTAACTCTGCTGCTCTGTGAGCTGCTGTAAAAAGCCTCTTCTAGCTCATTGTTTTGGTTTTAAATCACATGTACAGAACTGTTTGCTCCGTCTCAGAGCCAGGTGCCCAGATAAACCTGCAGCGTGCACCCTGCCCTGCACCAAACAGCAGGCGGACAAAGCAACCAACCAGCTAAATAGCAAGATAATGCTAATGCTAATGTTTCCTCAGTGTCTGCTTGATGAATGCTGGCGGCCGGATGCTAACATGTTAGCCATAACAACTTCATAAAGCAATAATATTTCAAGGCATGTATTTTTCAGCTAGCTAGTTGTGGGTGCCAAGTTACATTCTCCTAATTACATCTGTTTTATTATAATCAACTTACTGTACGTCACTTATATAAGGAGTCTGCACTGCAGCTGCGTCTGTGACTCACAAGATCGACCGTCTTGGATTTGACAAATCCCCTCTAATGACCAGACAACGGCATTATTCAAGTAATATCCCAATCTCAGCGAGTGAGCGCATTTCGGCCCCTTGTGGAAACCAGTTTATTGACTTCTTCTGGCCCGGTTGTCAGCTTGTTTCCTGAAGTGCCAAGGAGTCATGTTTCATGCCAAAAATGCCATTTGCTTACTGATCAATATGGCTTTTCAAACCCAATCTGTTCAGGGAAGTGAGGAGGTGACATTGCGTGAATGCACTGCTGGTGTGCAGCTGAATATTTCACCTTAAAGTGGCAGTTTATGTTACTGTACTTTCTCTGTTTTCACAGTATGGGAGACTTTTATTTCATAAGCATTATCCTATCCTCTGTGCTCGCCTCAGAGGACCCAGAATGCAATCTGTCATCCAGCAGTGACAGTCACACCCCACTAAGACGACGTCTTCGTTTCTGACTCAATGAACCCACGGCAGCGGTGCCAAGCGACGCTAAACGCAGCACCATTTTTCATGCCTTTTCTCGTCCCATTCTCATCCAGCTGAGTGTTTGCTGATCAGAGCAGGCCTGTCTGCTGCCTGCCAAAGCCATCATCTACATCACCGCGCTCCAGTGGAAACACAATCACTGCTTTCTATGGAAAACCAAACGCCAGAGTATAATAGGAGCAATATGTTTCTCTCCGGTCTCTGTTCAAACGGTGTGGGTGGAGAGAGCAGAGAGGGATGGTGTGTGACGAAGACGAGGCTGAGTTTAACATCCAGTCTGCTCTGCCATTTAAAACCATTAGTTTGATGAGTTTCCCAGTGACTGAATACAGTATTCTTCCAGGTAGATGCAGGAAAAGTCTGACCTGAAGTGACAACCAAGTTTGAGAAGTCAACGTAGTTTGCAGAGCTTTCCACCACAGGTTCCAGTTGGATGTGATGGATTCCCAGGAGCACCTGGTGAGCACAGCGACAGTTAAAGCAAACGCTTTACATATAATAAGAGATAACTGGATAACTAAGATAACTGGAGTTGTGTTTGTGTCCACCAGACATATGTAAGTCAGTGTCCGCTCTCCTTTTAGCTCTTTTGGTCTCCATCAACTCGGGAGAATAATATCTGGCTCTTTAGCTGCTAAATACTTCACTTTCTTCACAAGCTAGTCGCTAACTTAACTCTGCTGTGATGTTTGTTTCATGCCACTAAAGGAAGATTATCAGCCTACATACACCAACTATGTGTGACACAGTATGCACCATACATCCAATGTGTGCATTTTAAATTGATGAAACTGAGGGGACATGTGGACGATGGGAGAACAGGGTGTTGCAAGAGTTAAGTTGTGGAGGTTGGAGGTAATCACATGCCCAGGGTCTGATTGCATGGACTGCTGTGAAGTTGAAGTTGTCTCACCTTTCTATTTTTTTACATGTGTGACAGAAGAGGTGAACATGCAGCACATGTCACATATTGTCTGAATCCAAGCCTGTGGCTCCACCGTTACAGAAAAGTGACCTTTCTGTGTGACATTCTGTGACTTTCCAAATGTTAACTTTGTGTTTCAAGCTCAGAGTCCAGGACACTTAATGGAGTAGTGGCAACCACCAGGACACACTGTGGTCCTTGTTTGCCTCACTGTCACCTGTAGCTCATATCTTAATTATCTGGAAGCAAGCGCTGCGCTTTACCTCACATCTAATGAGCATCCTTAACCAGATTCACACCACGCTGTCAGCAAATGACCTCCTACCTTTTCTGTAGCTTCATTTGTGCTGAGCAGGAACAGCTTCCATTACAAGCCAACCAGATGGCCGGAGCCTGGTGGTGGCACCGTGATCATTAACCTGCTGGGCACCTTGTCTCTTTTAATTCAGATCTACTCTCTTGACTCCCAAATGTTAAAAACTTACCCGGACTCTCAAACTTTGAGGCCATGAGCTGGAACAGGTTAGTCTGCCTGTTCGAGTGCATTAGGTGAACATATAAATGGACTGTACATATTTTATCTGCAGGTTATGTAGAATGGGACTTAAAGTGACTCACATCTCAGGTCTACAGTTCTGGAAACAATCAATCAATGGCAACAGTAAAGAGGGTCAAAGCCATCCTGACCTGATATACTGTGCTGTTACAGAGGGGCTCCAGCAATAGTCCTGGTTTAAAGTGAGCATAGTTGTTTGTCGTTTGGCAACACAGTGCCTTGGTCAATAAAATGTGTACATGGGCTTGTACTAGGTGTCTGACTAGTAGCTTGTAGCATTGTGCTTAGTTGACTGTCACACCTACCTAGTTGGAAAATAAAGCAATAATCAAACATAAGCAGGGTGAGCACTTACTGAAGTTCCTCTTGTATTGTTGTTGAATTGAATCCATAGCACTTGTTCACTTGTTTCAGGCTCTGCCATTCTGCAGCAGTGAAATGTCTCCATGCTCATCGTAGCTTTGCTCTTAACGAGAATCTCATGGGCAACAGTTGCTGTTTAAGTTAAATGCACATTTGGTACAACTGAGTTTGGCCCAAACGTACCTAACTGTACATTAACAAATATCCCAACTACACATGAGAAACATCATCATATAGTTTAACAATAGTTAACTCCAGCCCAGCCTCCACCTATTAAAGGACCCTGCTCACGTTAGTTGGGGTACGACTGCTCCCTGGGACGTTCATGTGTTAAACCTTATTATGATTACTTACTCATCATTTCTGCTTAAACTGCGCATCCAGCAAAAAGGCCATTGTCACGTATTAAAAATGCATGTGTTGAAACTGTACTGATGCAATCCTGTAAAATGCAACGCAGTGGAGTGCTTTGTTGCACACAGCAGCGTTTTGTGAAAATAAAGCACTGCACCTGGGCTGTTTTTGAATAAATCACAGTGTTGGTGAAAGTCGATGGCCATTGGCAGGCTAGGAATACAACCACGTGCGAGTGTACGTGCTTTGCATCGGCTGTCGGCGACTGACTGTTTCAATGACTGAACTGATTTCAGATCACTCTCAGTGATTTCAGTGAGTTGGCTTCCTGTGATGGAAAAAGACGTGCCTCCTGGCAAAGAGGGAGGCAAGAACGGAGAGACAGAGACCAGAGCACACCGCCATGAAACCTGAGAGAAGCAAAATATATGTAAATAATGTTAACAATACAGAAACATACATAAATGAATCAATACAACTTCTGAGGATAGGAGTCCTGCAGCATCCTGGTCCTGGTGCATGTAGCCACAGCCATACCAGCATACATGCATACATTTTAATAGCATAGCACTTAATAGAAAAAGGGAAAATCTAATATAATAAAGCACAGACTTTGACTTTATTATGAATTACAAGACTGACTTTATAAAAGTGAAATAAGGTTTGGAGCTGTCAGCAGCACTGAGGAAGCTGGAAGTATTCAGTGACAGAAAAGGTACAAATTCACACTGATACATTCACTCAGCAGCTGTTCTATAGTCAGCATGTCATATAGTAGGACATGATAGTATATGATTAAATAAATCTAATAAAAGAAGTCTAAAAACACAAAAAGGCACCTTGTTGGATAAAATCTCAGTGGGTTTTATTGGCTATTGACCGACGTCAGGTAAGATTAGCCCCACCTCCACCCAGCATCCACCTGTAGGCTACGAGTCTTATTGTCTCACCCCCCATTCTTTGCTGTGCATTCACATAATCATCACACGACTCACTGAAATCATTTTATGGTAGGATGCAGGAGAAATCATGAAATATATGGAGCGAGGATTGTCCGCTAGTGATTTTGGAAATATGGATTTACTTTTGGAATAAACAACCTGTTTGGCATCGAGCTCAGATGAGAATGAACAGTAAAACTAGAGGATGTCTCAATGAGCATTGTGGAGTAAATGAGGCGAGTAGGGCCTTTTTGAGGGATTTGGTTTCATTGTTTAATCACAACAATGTCTGAACTGCTGACGCTTGATTTAAGGCAGAAGACT